>JAVRKA010000915.1:0-39772 GCA_034508555.1 Venustoraphidia nigricollis | reverse complement strand
CACACTATAAAAAGTAGGTGTACACCTAAAAACTTAACAATCACACTATAAAAAGTAGGTGTACACCTAAAAACTTACCAATCACACTATAAAAAGTAGGTGTACACCTAAAAACTTAACAATCACACTATAAAAAGTAGGTGTACACCTAAAAACTTAACAATCACACTATAAAAAGAAAACACCAAAAAAAAAAAAAAAAACACCAAAAAAAAAAAAAAAACACCAAAAAAAAAAAAAACACCAAAAAAAAAAAAAAAATTACCAAAAAAAAAAAAAAAACACCAAAAAAAAAAAAACACCAAAAAAAAAAAACACCAAAAAAAAAAAAACACCAAAAAAAAAAAAACACCAAAAAAAAAAAAAACACCAAAAAAAAAACACCAAAAAAAAAAACACCAAAAAACACCAAAAAAAAAAAAAACACCAAAAAACACCAAAAAAAAAAAAAAACACCAAAAAACACAAAAAAAAAAAAAACACCAAAAAACACCAAAAAAAAAAAAAAACACCAAAAAACACCAAAAAAAAAAAAACACCAAAAAACACCAAAAAAAAAAAAAACACCAAAAAACACCAAAAATTACCAAAAAAAAAAAAAAAACCAAAAAACAAAAAAAAAAAACCAAAAAAAAAAAAACACCAAAAAAAAAAAAACGCCAAAAAACACCAAAAAAAAAAAACACCAAAAAACACCAAAAAAAAAAAAAAAACGCCAAAAAACACCAAAAAAAAAAAAAAACGCCAAAAAACACCAAAAAAAAAAAAACGCCAAAAAACACCAAAAAAAAAAAAAAAACGCCAAAAAACACCAAAAAAAAAAAAAACGCCAAAAAACACCAAAAAAAAAAAAAACGCCAAAAAACACCAAAAAAAAAAAAAACGCCAAAAAACACCAAAAAAAAAAAAAAACGCCAAAAAACACCAAAAAAAAAAACGCCTAAAAACACCAAAAAAAAAAAAAAAAACGCCAAAAAACACCAAAAAAAAAAAAAAAAACGCCAAAAAACACCAAAAAAAAAAAAACGCCAAAAAACACCAAAAAAAAAAAAAAACTCCAAAAAACACCAAAAAAAAAAAAACGCAAAAAAAACACCAAAAAAAAAAAAACGCCAAAAAACACCAAAAAAAAAAAAAAACGCCAAAAAACTCCAAAAAAAAAAAAACGCCAAAAAACACCAAAAAAAAAAAAAAACGCCAAAAAACACCAAAAAAAAAAAAAACGCTAAAAAACACCAAAAAAAAAAAAAAACGCCAAAAAACACCAAAAAAAAAAAAAACGCCAAAAAACACCAAAAAAAAAAAACGCTAAAAAACACCAAAAAAAAAACGCCAAAAAACACCAAAAAAAAAAAAACGCCAAAAAAATCAAATGTACCACATGCATTTTCAAATCAATTAAGCTGCTGCACCCCTCATTCAAGAAACGTTGGAAGCGAGATTTGTCCCCTTGTCGATGATTGCCAAGTGCAATCCCATCGACTATGGGACAAACATGATTCGGTTGCATCGAGAGGAAATCGTTGCCTCACCAGGATATTTTTTTCAGATTTGTTAAAACGCCGCCGACTTTCGTATATTACGCTATTTAGACTTAATTTTAGGCAATTGTTTGTAAAATAAATATGCGATTTTTTCTTTATTTTATTTATTAAAATTGGCTACCCTGTTTAATAATGTTAATTTATACAGTATGTAAATTTTTGTTACCGTTCCCAGATTGCAATAATTCAGTTGCCGCGGCGGTTCTTTTTTCATCGCTTGGCCTCTTCAAATTCGTGTGTCTTTAAACAAACAACAGTAGCAATCGATAAATCGTTAACTAACTATAATCTCTCTGATTACATAAAATTACGTCTGTACAAGTTGATTAATACATATTTTATAGTTTTATACAGATGATTTAGTGTTTACAATGTTCCCGAGGTCATACCGCAATTACGAATTAGACATCAAAGCTCGCCGACAATTCATCTAACGATCATACAATTTATCCACGATCGATACTGCATTTGTTTCAGGAATGTAGTTCGGACGACGATCCCACTCCCTATTATGTTGCCCCAAAATGTAAGTTAAAAATGTAAAATTAAATTAAATTAAATTTCGAGCAAAATATTTGCCTAGTAGCTCTTGTAAAGATTTAAAAAATGGCCGCTGCTTATTTTTATGTTAACAAACACTCGTTTCATTGCTTGTCGGCCAACTTTGTCGCAACATGATTTTTGTTCGAGGAGGACGTCGCTCTTGTCTGCGAGCAAATATTTTATCCTTTGGAATTTCAACGTGCATTCCTTTTCGATCGTTCAGTAGACGCAGAGCCGTTTCAATTCCTGCACTGATGACAATAACGCACAGCTATAGCGAAACGGACTTTTTTTTTATCGTAAATAAATAATTAAAAACCAGCACCGTGATTATGAGCATTGCGCGACACTTGGAAAAATAAATGAATATTTATAACAGATTCGTATTATCGGTGGTAATTTCTCGAATCTCGGTTTGTCTGCCCGTCTGTCGTCCCTATATTACTCGTCCGCTCTGCCGATACTTTATCGAACGCGACTCTTGGCACGAGAGATCGCAAAAATCGAATGCGAGAACACACTTCGGAACAGAGTCGACGCCGATGTCGCTCGGCGTTAAAGCAATTTTCAAAAGACGCGCGCCGATTGCGGCGAGAACACGAGACAAACAGACTCGACTATAAAAAGCATATATTTTCACATCGATGATCGACAATAATAAATCGTAGATAAAATCAAAACTGGAAACGAGAAAATATTATCGCTCGATTTTTTTGATAGAATTTTTTAAGGTCAGTAAGTGCCGTTCACCCAAACAAAGAAAATGAAAGAATAGAATGGAGAAAATCAAAAAACAAATACCATCAAGTCAATAGACGATGAATACTTTCTTTTTAAACGTATTACAAAAAGTACAGCGACTTCCGAAGACGGACGGACGGACGGACAGGCTTTTAAAAATTTACAAAAATCCAAGACCTCCACCGTCGCAAATTATTGCAAATCGTTCAATAATAATAATAATAATAATGATGACGACGATAACAAATCTATCGCACGCACGGCTCAGTACAAATTTTTATACCGCGTAAAAGAAATTTGTTTTTAAAAAACAGGAAACGAACTGTTCGAATATCCTTTGAACGGTTGAAAATGATGCGCAACAGGGGGTTGGGACGCCTGCTGAAATCCGACAGGCGTCTGGCCGAACGCGAACGGCGGCCGACGAGTCTGGCCGATCTGCTGAAAGCCGCCGACGGGTCGGACGAGCGGCCGATTGACGGGCGACGTCGGGTTGCTGGCCAACTGATTCAAATTCGGCGCCGCGCCCGATTTCGTCTTGTTCCCCGACAGCAAGTTGTTCAAATCTATGCTCAGGCTGCCCGAATTCTCCCACGTCGAACCGACCGTAACGTCCGAGGTTCTGCCACCGGTCCGAGACTGGTTCGCCGACGGAGGAGGAACTGCGTCGGAGGACGACGACGGTCGCAGAGGTTGCAAGCCGATCGGCTGAATCGCGGAGCCTGGCAAACAAACAAAAAAGAAAAGAAAGACAACCGTTCCGTTACACTTCGCCGGCTACTGACAAAAGAAAGGCGCCTCTTCCGTTTCAACAGAAACCGCAGGCGCTCTGTGAAAAACCCGACAACAATTAAACACGGGTCTCCAAAGGGTCTTCTCAAAACGGCCGCATCGCACGAAGGTTTTTAACTATTATAGTCCGACTGAATTTTAATGACACGAATCAGCAGAAGACAACGGACATAAAATAAAATGAAATAATTTTTCAGATATTGTTAAGACCAAAATAAATTATTGGTTTTGTGATGGGAGGCGATAATATTTTGAACATAAGCTGAAGTATTATCTTTTGGCTTTTTTTAGATATTTTCAAAAAAGAAAAGAAATATTTTAACTTAAACTCAAAGTGTTTTTTATTATATGGTTAGATTTACAGTAAATTGAAAAAATAATTACAATTGCATTTTATACAAAAATGTTCATTACATAATAAATACATTTATAAATTATAAAACATTGAAATCATTTTGTACAGTATGCACGCTGTGATGATGCGAATAATAATCGTTGTACAAACATAATATATTTCAACAGCTTTCAATTTCTCACTTTAATTATATGTCATAAGCGTACAACTCGCTGTATTTTATCCTAAATGAAAAAGCCCGCGCCACAGTGTGAAATTTTCATGCCGTATACACTATTTCTAATTGTCTATAATAAACATTCGTAATCTGTTATCAGTTGTTTCGTAAAAAAAATACTGTATTTTTTCTATTCGTTCTCAGATCCCATCTGAACGTTAAATAAACAATACTGCGTAAATCTTCAGTTAAATTTAATTTCTAAATACATTTTAAGGCGTTCTATATAATAACCTCTACACAATGTAACTGGCATAAAAACGCGTTCTGTTTATTAGATCGTAATCTTCACTACCTAAATACGTCAGATAAAGCTTGTTTTGTTTTAAATTATCGCATTCAACTGAAAATAATATTTGTTGTATTTACTCGGCAGTCGGCGCTTCTTCAGATATCTTTCAAACAGTTCAATCAGCATAAACAAAGGTTATCACTTCACCGTCACGAAGTTAGAGCTCTTCGAACTGATTTTCTGGACTCTCTGGAAATTCTATCGAATACTTTTTAAATTTGGCACACTGGCAGAAAACGACATTCCAAATTTAATGAGCGCACCCAAGAGGTCTGTGTAAAATATATTACATAGATCAAATAATTACATACTCAATGTATATTACCGTTTCGAAGATAGAGCCATCCGAAAAAGGTTCTTAAAAAAATCTTTAAATGCCCACCGATAGCAAAAACTTGAGTTGACTTCGGTTGCGGATAACTCTTTACAGCAGCCGAATTGATTTTAAAATGCTTGTGGCACTTACATTTGATAAAAATGTGGAATCGGACGTCAAAAAGGTACAAATTACATTAATAATATATTTGACAGCTGTCAACTTATCTTAGAATCAAAATAAAGTATAAGCAGCTCCAAAACGATCCAACTAAAAACTCTAGCTTAATTCCCCCCTAGAGGCCGTTTGCAAATTAACTTACCAAAACGAAATAATATTTGATAATCAAAATTGTTTATATAATAGGAATAATTTATTTTTGGTTTGTAAAATGTAGAGAAAATCAATAAGACCCAATTAGGGTAAACGCTACAGTCGTTGGCATAGCTATAGTTATTGGCACTGTATATTTCGTTTCCCTAAAATAAGGTTTGTAAGACAGATATATCAAAATGTTTATAACCATCACCTAGCTACAGGTTTATATATTCGATTCTAGTTTTGATTTACGATAGTAGATGACGCAACCAGCCTAAAAATATTTTTTTTTATCGACACTTTACCGCCACTAGCACTGTCGGCATTTTATATGTGAAAGTGAGTAAGGTCGTTTGTTGAAAAAGAGTCTGTAAATACGTTATATTTTTTGAGAAACTTGAATTTGTGTGTTTTACTGGCATATTACTGAATTACTGATTAAGCTAATGTATGTTTATTTTCATTTAAACTGGTTATTTTTCATTATTTCCGGTATGCCAATAATAGAAACATTTTTTTTCGAATATTCAGTTCGTTGGCACCCCGTGCCAATAATTGTTCCGTACTATTGTGTTTAAAAACTTTGCTTGTAAATAAAGTAACTCATGAGAAACCGATAACTATACATAACACTTTTATATTTACTGTCTATACAATTAATGGCACCGATGCCAATAACTATGTCAGTGTGATGCCAATAATTGTAAATGTCATTTACAGGACATTAGAAATGGCTGAAAAAAGGAAACAATACTCAGATGAAAATTTAAATAACGCTTTAAATGCTGTACACACCGGTGTGTCCATAAAGGGAGCATCAAACTTATTTGGTGTCCCCAGGTCGACACTACAATTTCGATTTAAAAATAGAAATAATTTTAACGCAACGCCTGGTCCAGCTCCTATTCTTACGACAGAAGCGGAGAACACCCTTGTAAGGTGGATTTTTGAATGCCATACAGAAAGGGGTTTCCTAGAAGAAAGGGTGATATTCAATTATCTGTGCAAAATTATTTGCAAATCAATAAAAGACAAAATCCATTTAAAAATAATTTGCCAGGTCGTGGCTGGTATAAAGCCTTTTTGCGTCGTCACCCAGAAATATCGCAACGTACCTACAAGTGACAAACGTGACAAACGCTAGCTCTTGTGTTTCTGAACGCGATATTAAAAAATGGTTTGATGTCATAACAGATTACTTGAACGAAAATAATTTCACTGATGTTTTAAAAGATTCAAGCCGTATTTTCAATGGGGATGAAACAGGTTTTCAATTGCACCCAAAAAATGACAAAGTTCTGGCACAACGAGGGTCAAAAAATGTGTATGAGGTTCAAATGGGACCCGATAAACAAACTATTAGTCATGTTCACCTTTTCTGCGAATGGAAACATGTGTCCCCCGATGGTTATTTATCCATATCAAAGGTTGCCAAAGGATATCATAAATTCCGTACCAAATGAATGGTGTATTGGCCACAGTGAAATTTAGTAAATCAGTTTTACAAAGATAACTACATAGTGTGTGTAGTACCTACTGATTTCAATAAAACATTTAAGTACCTATATCCATATTTTGAATTTCATTAAAAACCTAACTACCTAGTGCTCCGTTTCTGGTATGACTTTTAGCTTTAAGTCTAGACTTAAAGCTAAAAACAATACTAGAAACTGAGGACAAATCCAGCAAAATATACTGTGCCAATAACTGCAAAAGCGTATGCTAATAACTATATAAAAATGTGCCAATAACTGTATTTTCTTAAATTTCAAAATAAAATGCAAATAAAAAAATCATTAAACATTTAAAACAGTTAATTCATGTTTAATTGAAATTGTTAAACTTTTCTGTATTCAATGGCACTTCAAAAGTTTCATAAATATAAAAACTCTGAACTCAGGGAAGCAAAATTAAAAAAAAAATCCTTAAGGTGCCAATAACTATAGCGTTTACCCTACTTCAATTTTAGTTTTTCTCAAGTATATTTGAAAAATAATGTATACATTTATAATAAGAATATAACATTTTTTACTTCTTTACTTATTCCGGGCAAATTATTAAGTACCCTAGAATGTTCTAAAGATAGTAGTAAATTTGTTTTTGTTAAATCTTTAGTAAGTTGTTTTAAACATAGTATTGTCTTTTTTATACCGTCGTATTTTTTGCCCTAGTACTTTGACTCTTTTTGATTTTTGTCTTGATCTGCGTACGGCTTGGAATAACTGCCTTCTAAGCCGTTTTTTTCTCGGTGTTTCATCTAGGATCTTTTCCACTATCCGTAGCTAGCACGACAGAAGTAGAACAGGAAGCCTCTCCAATTTCTTGTGGAGACTTTTTTCTTTTCTACGACAATAAATAAATAAATAAGTGTCTTTACAGGCAATTAGTACAGGTAAATACGCGATAAAAAAACTCAAAAAAAAAAAAAATTCATTCGTTTTTTTACAGAAAGCAAACTTATTTTATTATGAAAATCAATAAAATATGCTTTTTACACGACATCAATTAGTAACATATTTTAAATGGTGTCAAATACTCTCTATTTCTGACTTACCCGCTTTGTTGGTGACATCTCCTGAAGATATTTAGGCAAAGCCTCAAATATTGTGGGTACTGCATTTATCTAACAGACAAGTTCTTTCACCAATTTTATAAAATAAATTCCGTTCAAAAGTGCCTTGAACAAAGTTTATCGTTTTTACTAGGAGTCCAGTCTGCAACATGCATTTTTTGTACCCAAAGAGCAAGTTTTCTCGAATCACTCATGGGGGAATCTACAAAAAAAGAAATAAATTACATATCTCTTTAGAAAAATAAACATGCTGTACTGACTAATTCACACAAGATTAATGCGATATTAAAATATTCTTTCCCGAAAAAAAACACCTCCGCCACTGGAAGAAACCAAATGGTATGAGTAAATTTTTATCTTTAATGAGCCGATTATGAATGAAAACATCCATGTATATTGTTTGAATAAACATAATTAGTCTTTTTTACAGATGCCTTTATAATCACTGTATTAGAGTTTCGTTGATAAATTATCTCATAACAAAAATATATTGAAAATTATTTGTCTTTCAACTATATAACATTTAACTTTTTACCTGTGAAAGCTAATTTCCCGGCTCCTTTTTCTCGCTTCGGCTTTTGCACCCATAAGCAGAACAACCCACCATCTTAAATCACTAAAAACCCGGGTCGCAGTGCCAAAACCCTGCCGACAAATAGTGTATTTGTAAAAAATACAGGTACTGTGGGTTTATTACATGAACTTAAGTTTGTTTTTGGACAAAATAAAAAAAAATTGAACCCCTTAATACACTCCTTACAATAATAATTTTATTAGTTGAAATATTGTTATCAATCCAACATTTGCACCAAATTAAATACGACCTTCAGTAAGTAAATTCGTATAGGCAAACTAGTGTTTTCATAAAATTTGTAAGTCCGGTCCTGTCGGGCCGATTTGCTTATAATTTTAGGAGCACTTTTTAATTGCTACTAAAGGGTTAAATTTCAATTTTGAAACGATTCTGAGAATTTTTTCGGTATTTTTGGGCCCAAAAAATTTTTTCAACCCCTAAAAACCACCCTTAAAATGACCCGATTGGGCCCATTTTAAATAGGCTTCGTGCGGTAATGGATTCCAACATGTGTGCCACATTTCGTTAAAATGATTTAACTCCTTCGAAAGTATATATATATAATATATATATATTATAAATATATATATATATATATATATATATATATATATATATATATATATATATATATATATATATATATATATATATATATATATATATATATATATATATATATGCTGAACATGGGTTATCGGCACCAAGATTTTAGCTATCCCGAGTTTCGGGTACCAGGTGTTGCTTTCGAGGGCGGACCTCAAAGACATTCACTATTGTAAACATACGTTTGAGGGCTCGACCTTTCGCCAACTATTGATAAATTTTGGTACTGAATATTTTTGTCACGTAAATATAGATGACTCTACTAATATTACTGAAGAATTGTTTGATAATGTATTTTATACATATATTTATTACTATTTTATAGATATGTACTTGAATTATTTTTTCAATTTAAATCTGCCGCTATTTTTGCTCATACTTACCAACAGTTTTTAGTCACCAATAAAAAAATATACTAACAACTTTGATAGTGCAAAAATCACATGCATTGTGTAAAAATTTTTTATTTGATTTTTTTAATAAATACACTTAATAAAAAAAAAACTGATTACTCATTTATTAAAAAAATCAAATGAAAAATTTTAATTACTTTTTTTTAATAGAGCCAAAACGTCGATATTTTCTCCATACATCAAACTTACTTTCAAGCGACCTCAGGAGTGAAGAAAAATCTTGTCATAATAAAATTACCTATCCAAAATTTGATCGGTTTTAGGTGCTCTTATGGTCTGTGAGAAAACATGTTTTAAGAACTTAGAAGTTTCTCTAATTATCGAGATCCGATAAAAAACATTTAGGGCAAGTCCTGTGGATTCCGAGACAAACTTTTTTCATTCAATAAAAAGCACAATTTTACAAGGAAAACGTATCACCGGGTCCATCCAATTTTTGTAAAATAACAGAAATTCGAAAATGAGGAATTTAGGAAGTACGGAACATAATTAGTCAACAGAATTAAAGTTTTATTGGTTTTATTTCAAAAATATTACTACAATTATAATGAATTTGTCACATATTTGCGTGTTGTATCACTGCCCTATCAAGTTATTTTTATATAAATTATTTTATTTTGTAGTTATTGTTTATCAATTTGCGTTTAATTTTTTTTCTTAAATATTCATAAAACGTCAAAATTAATAAGTTAGGAAGAATTCTTTAAATAATGTTTTGTAATTATATTTTAATGGTAAATTTCAATTTCGCCAAGTTATATTTCAGGATAGTCAAATTAAAATATATAAAAAAATGAGTTATTTATTGATACTAAATCATACAAAACACAAATCAATTTCAATGTTCAACCATACCTTGCTTTACTTTGCTGTTTTTTGTAGCATTTTGTAATAAGAAATGGCCTAGTTTACTCCTCGAGACACTTGTTTTGACCTTATAATAAAACATCATGGGCAACGCCGCGCACACTTGTCAAGCAAAAACCTGCACGATCAGCACGAATCAACAAATTTTAATGCAAATTAATAAATGAAAACGACACTACATCAGTCCAGCACAGATAGAAATTGTAGGCGACCGACTGACAGTCGTTGCTGGTTGCAGGCGTTGGTCTAATATGCACTATTCCGTAAAGTAACATCGGTACCTTCATGAGTAGGTTTTTTTTTGCTCATTGCTGTGCTGGTCATGCAGGTTTTAGCTTGATAATAGCACGTCGTTCTTTGTATAAAAAAGTGCCATAATTAAATAAGACCGTTATAGCGAAATGCCATATAAAAAGCAATCGTACAGCCCGGTATATTGCGAAGCAGTTTTATGTAATAGACCAAAAAACATTTCGAATCACTTTTGTTATAGTCAGTCAGAGAGCCAGCAACATTTTTACTTACCTCTAGTTTTCTAAGAAACTATAATCTTATTGAAATATCATAAGTAAATTCGTTGCTGGCTCTCAACAAGACCGTTTAAATCTATTTATTATTTTTAATTCTTTAGCGGTGTTTCGCTTCATTTCACCTTGAACCCAAGATTTGATGTGATTTACAGTCCTAGTTTGAAATTCAGGATAATTTGCAATAGCTTTCTTGCATTTGTCCACGCTTGGAACTTTGCCATCAAATATCTCATCCTTAAAAATGAGTCTACCCAGATGTCGCTCCGGTGTATTCCAGGATTTTCGTTTTATATCATCTAAAAATAAAGTATAACAATTTAGAAGTACAAAATTACTGATCTGATTTTATAAAGGCATGTAATTCAATTTAATTAACGTCAAATATTAATGTTTATGACCACTGCAACTCGAATAAATGAAGTTTGAAACTTTGTCGACGACTAAAAACTTAATAAACGATGTAATTAATGCGGGATCAGACTAGATAATAAAAATGTGCCCACATTTTGTTCGACATTTCAAAAATTAACAAGATAGATAAACTTTAAGAGCTCATCCACACATCAGGTTCGAAAAATGATCGGGCGTTGTTTTCCAAAAAATTATCAGCACGAGAATTGATAGCGAATATATTGCAATGTGAACGATCAGGTGATCTGTGAAAATCCCGGAACGAGAAAATTATCGATACGATAGACGTCCATAGTCCGACTGTCCAGTTGATATTGTGTGCCGTCTAACGGTAAAAAATATGGTTACATATGCATTAAATATAAGTGTTTAGGCGCACCGAGAATTTTGTCGCGTACGGTCTTGTTTTTAGTTTTGCTACTCGATTGTACAGCTTGTTAGAAATTTCTAACATCGACCCTAAAATATTGAGTTTAATAATAATTGAAGATAGAACAGATTTATGAGACTAAAGTTTGAATAAGAAATATACAGAACATCAACATGGTAAGAGAATTGTCCTAGTATAATGTAAAATTTCGAAGAAATGGAGCAAAACTACAGAAATCTTTATGGTGAAATCAAAAAGACATGATCCGATCACGGTAAAATCCGTTCAATGTAAACAATACACACGAAACATTCATGAAGGAAACTTCTAGTTCCGATAAAATCCTACATCGTGTGAATGAACTCAAATGGCGAATATAAAAAAATATAATATACACGTTTACAAAAAAACATACCTTTCGATATACTTTTTTTTTTAATTTGATTGCTGATCCACAATCTTAATTGCGTTGACGATCTGTTGCTTAATTCCTTTTCTGATTTTACCACAGTCTCACATTCATGTAATGAGGGCAATTTGTTCCGAAGTATATTCTGCTGAAAATATTTTCTTGCTACAATCTTCTCTGGAGTAGACCAAGACTGTCTTTTTACATAGCACATGGGTGATACTAAAAAAAGAAAAAATATATATAAATAAAATCTGTATTTTGTTAAGTTAAGAAAATTCTCGACTAGGTGTACCAGGTAAACTAGTTATTGATTCTGTATTGTTCATGACATTGTGCTCCATTTCAATATTTGAACATAATTTTTCATTCGCTGTATTTACATTCTTCTCTGGAGTAGACCAAGACTGCGTTTTTACATAGTCCATGGGTACTAAAAAAATATATATATATATATATATAAATAAAATATGTATTTTGTTAAGTTAAGAAAATTCTCGTCTAGGTGTACCAGGCAAACTAGTAATTATTGTTTCTGTATTACTCATGACATCATGGTCCATTTCAATATTTGAACATAATTTTTCATTTACTGTATTGCTCGTTTCTCCAGTAATTACCGAGAACCCTATAAAAATAAAATTTCTTTTAGATTGTGAAATTGAATGTACAGCATTTATCAGTCACAAAAATCACATTAAACAATATTACAATTTTTTTGCATATTAGGTATATGCCCTTTTTTTATACCTTCTTCATGTTCGTCGATGTAATTATCTCTAGGATGTAAATTCTGAAGTTTTTCACCTTTTAATTTATCAATTTCACTACTTTGAGCTACCTCCAATAGTGTTGAAATTCTACCAATATCTACAGCTGCAGCTGGTAAACGATAATGAGTCTTATGTATATTCTCACTGTGTCCCATAAAATTGGCGAGTTGACCTATTTCAGCGTCATTTAAACTAAAGGCTTGCATTACTGTTGCAAAATATAAATGTTGCAAAATATAAAATTTTCAAACCGTTTCTAAGAACTGACAATTATGATTTACTGCATAATATGTTACTTACAGTTAGCGCTAGCACAAATCAATTCTGCAGGTCGATAGCATAAATCTTCTGAACATCTAACGACGACATTTTTTTTACTGTCAGCATTGAAATAGACTGATGACTTTTCGCATACATAATACACCAAATTATTATCAATACATCTAACTATGTAGTACTGCATAATGTAAATTCTTAAAAATTGCGTTGTTCTCTCTGAAACAAACAAAGCAGTTTGGTTTTGAAATAAAACCGTTTAAAAAAATAATATAAAAGAACTTTGAAAGCCCACCGCGACAAACGTAATAATTTTTTCTAATATAGCACTGTAACAATGGGTGTTTCTTAACAATTGCAATAAACTACAGTTATCCTGCTATTAAACGTATACTTTAATATTACATTTCTTATTTTAAATATGTATTTGTTATACTTTTTTTTATAAAATATACGTGAAATGTAGTCTAAAAATATCCAAAACAATAATTCGCATTAGCACATGATATCGCGTCTAATATTTTCAAAAGTTAGATATATTTTCATGATAATATAAAATGCTGTTTGCAAAATTTAACTATTCACGACAAAGAAAAATGTTAATTTGCTTACCTACTTGAATCTTAACACGCGTTTTGATATCTGAAAGTCAGTTCTAATACTGTATGAAATATTTATACATAAATCTTTTATAATGCATTGAGCATTCATTAATCGGTTTAAATTATTTCCAAATTGCGTAAAAAATTATAGACATTAACAAATATTACACTGCAATATTTTCAAACTTCGCACAAAATACATACGGCGAAATTTCAAAGGGGAACTACGAAGAAGGAATGGCGCGCGCATCACACGCAGATTCTGTACATGCCGGAAGTTCCCCCCGATTAAAACTATTCTCTGGAATCAAAACCAGGCATGGTCAAACTAGCCATTATCTCCTACATTAAATTACTATTTAGTACGTTATAAAGTACTTGATTTAGGGAAATGATATTTACGATTTTTTTTAAATCGACAGTAGTACTTTCAGATAATAACCTAGTACGGTTACGTAAATATAAAGCAAAATTTGAAATATTTCTCCCAACGACGTAATATATTATGTTGCCACTGATTATTTGAAGAAAATGCGTTAAATACAGAAAACAAGAATTTCGTGTTACACGCGCACATAAATACATTTGGAATTAATAGCGAACTGTTTTTAATAATATATTTTTTAAAGACTTTCTTGTTGTTCCATATTGTCTTGTTACTGCCATTGTAGGTACATTAACTGATTACTGATCAGTGCGATTTTATTGTGCCAGAACACGTGGCGTTACTTTCACACCTCTATAATGTATTTTTTTTTCATAAATTGTTACACGCCCAAATCTATTTATGTATTATAAATTCTCAATTTCGGTAGGCGGCAACGTAAAGTTTTATAGGCAACCAAAATAGATATTATGGTATATTGAATGTCCATTTCAACTATTCAAAGGTCTACAAAGAGCCTATAATATCTCTATCTACTATTAATTTAAAGAGATTTTTAAAAATATGTTGTTACTTACCAGAATATAAAATCGTTTCTAAAATGTTGATCACAAAATTCACTAGTCCCGGTAAAAAAGAAAAACGTCAATTTGATTACTTTTTATAAGCAAATTAAAATTCCGCACAAAATAACGTTGATCCAGAGCCACGATAAATATAAATTATTTACATATATAACTTATAACTTATAAGGGAAAATTCAAGTTCCACGTCGATAAGTCACAATTTGTTCAGTTCTGTTGGCGGCGTAGCGCCTTGCTTCTGCGCACATCGACGTCACTTTGAAGCTTACTTCAGGCATGGCCAAACTATCATCAACATATTATGTATATTATAATTTATTTTTCAACTCGATAAAAGCTCAGAACTCAAACGGTATTCGCGAAAATTAACAAGACGTTTGGAGGGAGGGGGGTATATTCTAAATGAAAGCATTTTACATTACAATTCTCAGAACCATTATTTATGGTTTTCAAAAATACTTGTAAATAATAATAATAATGTACTTATATTTATGCATTTATACTAATTTAAAAATAGCGACGTTTCGTTAATTGTTGTAAACGTCGTCAAGCACAACTTTAACTAGTTAACCATACATTAATAAAATTTAGATGTTTAATACAGACATATACATATTACAGGGTGTCTCAACCAACGTTGGCTAACATGGGTAACTTTGTTATTAGTGGAGATAGAAAGTCGGTTAAATGGGCAAAGTAATGCAGAAAATTGTGGTCATTGACGTCCCGTCGAAAAAACAAATGAATTTTGACACCCTATGAATTTATTCAGAAAATAGTGAAAATTGCCATTTATGAAAACTGGCCATAACTTTTTTATTTATAAAGATATCTGAAAATTTCATAAACCATTTTTAGTTTTATTTTTTTTATTTCCACTACATAATGAGATATTGACATAAACTTTGGTTTTTCTTATGAACGCCATTTTGGATTTCTAGATACTCGAATTCTGCTTATTTTTCTGAATAATTTGATATAACGTATCCTATATCTAAATGAATCAAAATTCAAAAGCTACAAAACTGACTAAAATAGCTTTTTGGCGTTATCCATATTGATCAGAGTGTGCCGTGTAAAACAAAACGACAGTCTGTCAATCTGTCAAACGATCGCTACAGTTTTGCTAATTCATTTTATTTGATTTTCTCTCTAAGATGGGTCAAGCATTTTTAGGTTTGGAGAAATAGGCTCTTTTTTGCGCATACATTCAGCGTAACAAAAATGCCACGTTGGCTCAAGCAGAATACTTACCTTCATCCAGAAAGACGACAACCTAATTCAAACACTTTTAGGAACTTAAATAGAAATTTCTGCGAATGGTATATTGAGAAAATTAAAAAAAAAAAAACGATTAGTGGAGAGCCGTAAGGCGAAAAAATTGTAAAATCTCGGAATCCAGGGCCAGTCAATAAATCATCATAAAAACTTTTGGAATGCATTGTTAAAAGCTCAAATAAAAAAGTTAAAAAAAAAGTTTGCCGCTCTCGATTACTGGGTGGATACCACCCCTTCTCGGGGGTGAAAAATGTTTCGTTGAAAATAAGTACGGGAATGGATAGGTTGACTAATTTTAAGCAACTTTTGTTTTATAAAGTTTTTTCTGAAAGTCCATACTTTTCAACTTATTCGCGAGTGTAGGTGTCAATTTTTCAACCAATAAACCCACGTTTTCAGATGGTTTTTCCCGAATAACTGAAAAAGTAAATATTTTATCGAAAAAATCGCTTTTAGTAAAAATGTAGCTTATAAAAAAACAAAACTAATGGTGGGTTTATAGTGTCTGTAAACCCCATACAAACGGAGTACTAGCTTGTTGAAGGTTGGTTCTTATTCGCCAAAAGCCAAAATTGAAAGTTTCAACGTGAAGTTACTGAAAAACAATACATTTTTCAAGGGAAACTCATGGAACATTTTTTAAAGTGCTTGAAAGAACCTTTATTTTTATTTTTTATAAAAGTCCCTAGCATAAAAAATAACTGAGTTCTGACGAAAATAATCTTGGTCCGTATTTTTTTCGGCGTCAAAAAATGTGGAAGTCAATCCTAATTATTACCACCCAAATTAAAAATAATCGTTACCGCTTCACAATTCACTTTATTTATGTACTTGTAACATGCTCTAGAAGTTTGATCGACTTAAAGTGCTTAGTTTTTAATGAGTTTGAAGTGAAAAGAGCATTTTTGTAATTTCGCAAAAATGCTTGAGCCATTTTACAGAAAAAAACAAATATAATGAATTAGCAAAACTGTAACGATCGCTTGACAGATTGTTAACCTGTCGGTATGTATTTGTTTCAACAAATTTTGTTTAACACGGCACACTCTGATCATTATGGATAACGCCAAAAAGCTATTTTGGTCAGTTTTGTAGCTTTTGAATAAACAGAATTCGAATATCTAAAAATCCAAAATGGCGTCCATAAGAAAAACCGAAGTTCATGTCAATATCTCATTATGTAGTGGAAATAAAAAAATTAAGCCTACGCTACTGAAAAGAGCCTAAAAATTCATCAAAAAATGGTTAATAAAATTTTCAGATATCTTCATAAATAAAAAAGTTATGGCCAGTTTTCATAAACGGCAATTTTCATGATTTTCTGAATAAATTCATAGGGTGTCAAAATTCAATTGTTTTTTCGACGGGACAAAATTTTCTGCACTACTCTTTGCCAATTTATCCGACTTTCTATCTCCACTAATAACAAAGTTACCCATGTTAGTCAACGTCGGTTGAGACACCCTCTGTACATAACTAGCACAAATAGTAAATTATTCAAACAAATTGAAATTATGAAATAATTTTTTCTCTAAAACAAAAAAAAGTTGTGCCTGACGAAGTTTACAACAATTAACGAAACGTCGCAATTTTTAAATTATTTATTATTGTCTTAAAAATTTGAAACAAATTAAATTTAAAAAACCGCCGTAAAATTTATGAATGTATTACCTTTTATGAGGGCTATAATATAAACATAGAACGCATCAAAAATCACAGTCTAAGCGTCTCAGAAAAAAGATTTTGAAATAGTGAAGGACATATGACTGTGACTTTTTTTTATAATTTCATAATTTTTTTTTGCATTTTTAATAGTTAACTGAGTTAAAATAGCCAACAGATAATCAATAAAAAATGATATCTTGTTAATATCGTTCGTAACTTCCTTAATATAAGGAAAACAAAATTATTTCAGTTGAACATCCTTCACAGTCTAATGTCATCACACGTATAATTTGAGAAGGAACATTGTTATGACTGGGCTTTTTCCAAAAATACTTAAATAACCAAAACAAATTTTGGTGACCTGCAAAATTTACTTTAATTCTTGCATTAAAGATTTTATTATTAGTAATTATGACTCTCTTTTATGATCTGGTAATTACAGGCCAGTAGAATCATTTTGTTTTTTTAAATAAATTATTATTAATTTTTTGATCAATTTAAATAAATGTCTAAATATTATGTATATTTCTTTAAAAATACAATAGTTATATTATATTATAAAAGATTTTAATAGAATTTAAAAAAAAGAAAATTTCCGGATTTAATATATACGTCTTTACGTTATTTTATTATCTTAAAAATTTAAAATTATTGAGAATCAGTTCTCAAATGCAGTGGTATCCTATAAACTTCAGCTAGATTTTATTCTGTATTTACAAAACACGCAAAATTCATAAAATTTAATAGAAAATGTAAAATATGCAAGCTAATTAGCTCAGTGTTATTCTACAATAATTTCCCTGCAGATATGTATATATAAAATTTATTTTTTTGACTTTAAAGTTTCATAAAAGTGAATTTAACTTTTGAGTTTTTAAAAAAACGCCATTGATTTTATGTACCTATTATCTTTTTTGAGGGCTTACGTCGTTTGTCTGGCAACCCTTCATACAGGCATTCGGTAGCGTGGGGCTATAAAGCAAAGTGAGCTATGCAATATTTTAGATAAAATTAAAAAAGTAACGATTTAATTATTATATCGTTAATTTAGCGGTCTTGTCTGAAAGTCGATGCGTTTCAGGTTTCCTTATTAAATTTAAAATATGTGTTATTCAATATATTTCATTCGAATAGGCCTATACAAAGTTTGTTCGGTAGGAAGGTACCTACCTCGTGAAAAGACAAGTCAATATTATTGCTGTTTTAAGTTAAATAGTGTTTTTTTCAACATGTGCTTCCTCCTATTTTAGAAAACTTTTTAATTTGCAACTATTCTTAATTAATAATTTAATTTTACATTTCTTCGTAAAATGAGTTTAGTAGTAACCTTTTATTCATATACAACAAACAGTTGTACTAAATTCATATAAACTAATTTATAACAATGTTGTGATGCATATATAAATTAGATTAAAATCTCAGCTAAACGCAGTTTAAATTTATTTATATTAGAGAAAAAAATGTTATAAGCCACTTTATCTAAGAACTTAAATAGTTTCAAATTTATATTTCAATCTGTTTGCGTAAAATAAGTGAAATGACGCAGTCAGCGCTCCTGGTGTTGAATATTGAAACCGAACGGCCCAAGGTCATTTACTTGTCAAAAATGACTTGTTGACACTTAATTTCGTAAATTGATATTCTGATTTTTTGGTAAGTAGCTTTTTGACTTTTAAAACAGTTTGTGAGTATTAATGATTTTATATTGATGGAACTTATTTATTTGT
The DNA here is from genome assembly GCA_034508555.1 of Venustoraphidia nigricollis. Taxonomy (NCBI): domain Eukaryota; kingdom Metazoa; phylum Arthropoda; class Insecta; order Raphidioptera; family Raphidiidae; genus Venustoraphidia; species Venustoraphidia nigricollis. The sequence goes on along the minus strand of JAVRKA010000915.1, from coordinate 20,612 downwards.
TACAGGCCGCAGAAGACAAAATTATCTCGTTAAAATATGTTAAAACAGCAGTGTTGATAATGATATAAACAAATTATATTCTAATTAAAAAAAAAACTTCGGAGAAGTAAAAATTGGTTCTGTGCTAAATTCAAAGACTTGCGGTGACTCGCTCTCAAGATTACGACTTAAACAAAAAAAAATACAGAATTTCGAGGCAGGCAAGAAATTCAAATCAAGCCTGGAAATTCTGTGCCTAAAATGTAGAAAAAAAATTAGTTCCGAGGCAGACAAGGAATTGAAATCCAACCTCGAAATTCTGTGCTCATAAACTTTCAAGAGCAAGAGCAAAAAAAAATGCACAGATGGCGTTTTTTTAGTGGTAGCTTGACAAATAAATATGGAGCTGGGCACACGCCTCCTGTGCATTTTTTTTTGCTCTTGCTCTTGAAGGTTTATGAGCACAGAATTTCGAGGTTGGATTTCAATTCCTTGTCTGCCTCGGAACTAATTTTTTTTCTACATTTTAGGCACGGAATTTCCAGGCTTGATTTGAATTTCTTGCCTGCCTCGAAATTCTGTATTTTTTTTTGTTTAAGTCGTAATCTTGAGAGCGAGTCACCGCAAGTCTTTGAATTTAGCACAGAACCAATTTTTACTTCTCCGAAGTTTTTTTTTTAAGATTTCACGTCTTTTTCCAAAGTCTAAGGCTTTTTTTATTTTGCCTCCAAAATAAAAATATGTGCGTTCTTAGAATTAAGAGGCCATTTTCTTTTCTTACCGGTTTGATCTTTTATATAAATTATACGATATAAAAAAATAATTAAACACAACAATTCTGAAAATATATATTCTGTATATATGAAAAACCCCCAAACGCAATACAAAACCACCAAAACGCAATATAAAACCCCCAAAATGCAATATAAAACACCCAAAATGCAATATAAAACCCCCAAAATGCTATATAAAACCCCCAAAATGCAATATAAAACCCCCAAAATGCAATTAAAACCCCAGAATGCAATATAAAAACCCCAAAATGCAATTAAAACCCCCAAAATGCAATATAAAACCCCCAAAATGCAATATAAAACCCCCAAAATGCATTATAAAATCCCCAAAATGCAATATGAAACCCCCCAAATGCAATATAAAACCCCCAAAATGCAATATAAAGCCCCCAAAATGCATTATAAAACCCCCGAAATGCAATATGAAACCCCCAAAATGCAATATAAAACCCCCAAAATGCAATATAAAACCTCCAAAATGCAATATAAAACTCTCAAAATGCAATATAAAACCCCCAAAACGCAATATAAAATCTTCAAAACGCAATACAAAACCTCCAAAACGCAATATAACCTCCCAAAATGAGTACCACTTGTATTGATATTATGGGTTTTCGTATGCCGTACCAAACTACATTTATGACGAAACTTTTCTTGACAAATGTCACATCCAAAAGTTGATATTTGCGAGACTTTTATCACCACTAATTACTAAAAAAACCCGGGTCGCAGTGCCAAAACCCTGCCGACAATATAGTGTATTTGCTAATACAGGTATTGTGGCTTTATTAAATAAAATTAAGTTTGTTTTTGGACAAAATAAAAAAAAATGAACCCCTTAATACACCCCTTACAATAATAATTTTATTAGTTGAAATATTGTTATCAATCCAACATCTGCACCAAATTAAATACGACCTTCAGTAAGTAAATTCGTATACGCAAACTAGTGTTTTCATAAAATTTGTAAGTCCGGTCCTGTCGGGCCGATTTGCTTATAATTTTAGGAGCACTTTTTAATTGCTACTAAAGGATTAAATTTCAATTTTGAAACGATTCTGACGATTTTTTAGGTATTTTTGGGCCCAAAAACTTTTTTCAACCCCTAAAAACTACCCTTAAAATGACCCGATTGGGCCCATTTTAAATAGGCTTCGTGCGGTGATGGATTCCAACATGTATGCCAAATTTCGTTAAAATGAATTAACTCCTTCGAAAGTTATTGCCCGCACATATAAATATATATATATATATATATATATATATATATACGTATATAAATATATATATATATATATATATATATATATATATATATATATACATATATATATAAACATTTTTAAAAATGGTGCCAAAGTGTTTAGGAGGTTATGAAACGTCGAGAAATTTTGGTCCGACCCCTAGGTCCCGCCATCCGACCGACGCCAATAGTGTATGTTGCCATATGGCAAATACACTAACAAGAAAATAATTTATTTTTATTATATAAAAGAAAATTGGAAACTAATGTAAATAAATATCATGTAAAAAACGAAACAGTTGAAAAAAACAAGATTTACACACGCGGTCCTGGGAATCGAACTCTGCTCACCCAACCTATGAAGCAAAGCACGCGCCCTAGACCGCTTGGCTATCTAGCTTGCTTTGTAATGTATCTTATACTATGTATACTACTGTAAATATATGTCGTACGAAAATTTGGTAAGAGCGTACATAAAACTTGGAAACTAACGTTATTTACACGGCGTTATATGGGAAAGACTCAAAATCAATGTATAGTAATCTCTTAGAGATCTAGGGATGGGCTGTTTTTGCGTTTAAAGTACGAAATTTATTTTTCATTTATTTTTCATGTGCGGAATTTAGCACAGAAAAAATCTCTAACGAGATTCTTCAATTATCCGGTTTCCATAAGAAAACAAAAACGCAAACTAAATTTCTTTAAGGTAACATACTGTACTTATTGTATAAAGTCGCTTTGCATTATAAAGGGAAAAACCTATTATAACATAATATGCTAATGCTGTCATGTAAGGTTAAACTTAAAATGTTGGGTTTAAGATCGTAATTTAAGTTAAAATTATAACAAATTACTGATTTCTAATGTTTGTAGGTCCGTCAGCAAAATTTCGTGCTGACTAACTGCAAGAAAACATATGACACAACTATGAGCGGACGAGAATCAACATTTTCAACAAGGTATTGCCATTATTTATATGTGTTGCGTTCTTTTGACCATCAAGAAAAAAACTCTTTCAACGTTTGCGTTATGTCCTGGGATCGCAAATCGAATTCTGAAAATGCGAAATGTAAAAAACCTAAAAAGCCGGACACCGTTTAATTTTGGCCGGACACGCAATCAAAAGCCTATGTCCTGTTTTATCCGGACGCCTGGCACCCCTACCTATGCAGTGGCGGATTTACAAATTTGCCGCTAGTAGGCTATTAAATTTTTGCCGCCCCTACTGACCTCTGAAATTCGATACCCTAGTTCGCAATCATCTTAAACGACTACAAAAAAAAAAAAAAATTAAGTATTGAAACATATCACGATGATTGAATTGTGTGAATGCAACCTAGTAATATTTAGGTACATGGAGAAAAAAAAGTACTGCATTTAAATTGCAGTACTGAAACGCTATTGGAATATTTTAAAAACGCATTGTCACAAAAGTATATTTTACAGAGCGTTTGGTAATTTTTCATATACAGACGTTAGAGTATTCAGTATACCGTACAGTACTAAAATATTGAAATTTTTGTTAAATACTCGAAACTTGTTTTCTCTATGTATATAATAATGTTGCTTTTTTATTTCTGTAAGACAAAAGTTTTTGGGCTAAATTTGCCACCCACTAAAATCTGCCGCCATAGGCTTCAGCCTGCTGGTAAATCCGCCACTGTACCTATGTGTATACTTCGTTGGGACATCCTTATACAAAATGTAACATTAGTTTTTTTTTACAGATAAAGGTGAAGTTTCAACCAATCATTTTTATTGAAAGTTAGACAGAGGATTTGAAGACACTAAAATGGAAAAATAAATAAGTATTTTCTAAGAAACATTTTGTAAAATAAAAAAAAAATGTATTCTAAATTGTTTTTGTTGAACGGCATAAAACTGTGATGAGCTGAATAAAAAATAATTTTTGAGGTATATAATTTCGTTTTCGTTTAAAAACAGCTGTTGGCTATTAATAATAATTAAGATTTTTTCGATCTTTGGAAAAAACTAAGAATTCTTCAATACCAAATTTAAGTCAACATTTTGCCACCCTTTTTCACCTTGTGAATTCATATTTCGCAAATTTGAATAATTAGAAATATTTTGTACTGTTTAGAATTTTCTACTTTAAAATAACGTAATAGATAGTCTGTATTAGAAATCAATGTTCATTTTTAGAACGAAAATATTTAGCCGAAAAATTACTAGAATGCTTCAAAACTGTAAAGTAGTTCATTTACATTTTCAAAATTTCTATATAAAGACGCATTTATTTTAAATATATTTATGAATTCTCATGCCTACAAATTATGCAGGCAACGATTATATAAACAGTTATTGGCTAATTTTGAGATTAAGGCCTGTTCTCATTAACAAAAATAAAATTAGACAATTTATATGGTCACAACGTCTGTTTGAAGGGCTTGAAGGTCAGTAGAATGCCGGTAAAACAGAAAGTGGTTATGTTTCCGGAGTGCGCCCTCAAAAACACTATTAGATATAAAAACCAAAATATCTTCTTTATTAGTAAAAAAAAATCAATTTCCCAAAAATTTGAAATACTAGGGAGCCCACTTGACGTGATTATGGATTAAAAAACGTTGGCCCTCGAAATCCATGTTGTGAATATATATATATATATATATATATATATATATATATATGTATGTATATATATATATATATATATATATATATATATATATATATATATATATATATGTATGTATATATATATATATATATATATATATATATATATATATATATATATATATATATATATACATATATATATAAACATTTTTAAAAATGGTGCCAAAGTGTTTAAGGAGGTTATATGAAACGGCGAGAAATTTTGATCCTTAAATGCGCGTTACGTGTCTACTCTTTTAGTAAGTCTATGCTCACAGCTGTGTCAGTTTTGACCAATTTTTTAATCTTTTTAATCTTTGTCGAAGTGTCACAGCTGTGTCAAGTTCTGACCAATTTTTTAATTAACAAAATTCAAATAATAATTAAATTATAATTAAATTAAAATAATAATTAAATAATAAATAAATCTAAAATGTCTTCATCTGGTGGGTATGTATTTTAAAGACACGTGTTTAATTTTTTTATTATAGGAGACCATAAAATAACTGGAAGTTCGCTTTCCTGTTGTAATTGTTTTTTCTAATTTTTAGATTGCTCCTAGAAGACACTTCTAGGAGCAATCTAAAAATTTAAATCGAATCAATTTGGCAACTGGCCAAAAACAAGCGTCGGGCCATTAACAAACAAAAAATCGAATCGAGTTGTAAATGTTGTTGTTATTTGAGTTGATCGTAAAAAAGTAGGTGTACACCTGAAAACTTAACAATCACACTATAAAAAGTAGGTGTACACCTGAAAACTTAACAATCACACTATAAAAAGTAGGTGTACACCTGAAAACTTAACAATCACACTATAAAAAGTAGGTGTACACCTGAAAACTTAACAATCACAATATAAAAAGTAGGTGTACACCTGAAAACTTAACAATCACACTATAAAAAGTAGGTGTACACCTGAAAACTTAACAATCACACTATAAAAAGTAGGTGTACACCTGAAAACTTAACAATCACACTATAAAAAGTAGGTGTACACCTAAAAACTTAACAATCACACTATAAAAAGTAGGTGTACACCAAAAAACTTAACAATCACACTATAAAAAGTAGGTGTACACCTAAAAACCTAACAATCACACTATAAAAAGTAGGTGTACACCTAAAAACTTAACAATCACACTATAAAAAGTAGGTGTACACCTAAAAACTCAACAATCACACTATAAAAAGTAGGTGTACACCTGAGAAATTAACAATCACACTATAAAAAGTAGGTGTACACCTGAGAAATTAACAATCACACTATAAAAAGTAGGTGTACACCTGAGAAATTAACAATCACACTATAAAAAGTAGGTGTACACCTGAGAAATTAACAATCACACTATAAAAAGTAGGTGTACACCTAAAAACTTAAAAATCACACTATAAAAAGTAGGTGTACACCTAAAAACTTAACAATCACACTATAAAAAGTAGGTGTACACCTAAAAACTTAACAATCACACTATAAAAAGTAGGTGTACACCTAAAAACTTAACAATCACACTATAAAAAGTAGGTGTACACCTAGAAACTTAACAATCACACTATAAAAGTAGGTGTACACCTAAAAACTCAACAATCACACTAAAAAAAGTAGGTGTACACCTGAGAAATTAACAATCACACTATAAAAAGTAGGTGTACACCTGAGAAATTAACAATCACACTATAAAAAGTAGGTGTACACCTGAGAAATTAACAATCACTCTATAAAAAGTAGGTGTACACCTAAAAACTTAACAATCACACTATAAAAAGTAGGTGTACACCTAAAAACTTAACAATCACACTATAAAAAGTAGGTGTACACCTAAAAACTTAACAATCACACTATAAAAAGTAGGTGTACACCTAAAAACTTAACAATCACACTATAAAAAGTAGGTGTACACCTAAAAACTTAACAATCACACTATAAAAAGTAGGTGTACACCTAAAAACTTAACAATCACACTATAAAAAGTAGGTGTACACCTAAAAACTTAACAATCACACTATAAAAAGTAGGTGTACACCTAAAAACTTAACAATCACACTATAAAAAGAAAACACCAAAAAAAAAAAAAAAACACCAAAAAAAAAAAAAAACAACACCAAAAAAAAAAAACACCAAAAAAAAAAAAAAACACCAAAAAAAAAAAAACAAAAAAAAAAAAACACCAAAAAAAAAAACACCAAAAAAAAAAAAACACCAAAAAAAAAAAACACCAAAAAAAAAAACACCAAAAAAAAAAAAAACACCAGAAAAAAAAAACACCAAAAAAAAAAAACACCAAAAAAAAAAAACACCAAAAAAAAAAAACACCAAAAAAAAAAAACACCAAAAAAAAAAAACACCAAAAAAAAAACACCAAAAACAAAAACACCAAAAAAAAAAAAACACCAAAAAAAAAAAAACACCAAAAAAAAAAACATCAAAAAAAAAACACCAAAAAAAAAACACCAAAAAAAAAACACCAAAAAAAAAAACACCAAAAAACACCAAAAAAAAAACACCAAAAAACACCAAAAAAAAAACACCAAAAAACACCAAAAAAAAAAAAACACCAAAAAACACCAAAAAAAAAAAAAAACACCAAAAAACACCAAAAAAAAAAAAAACACCAAAAAACACCAAAAAAAAAAAAAAAACACCAAAAAACACCAAAAAAAAAAAAACACCAAAAAACACCAAAAAAAAAAAAAAACACCAAAAAACACAAAAAAAAAAAAAACACCAAAAAACACCAAAAAAAAAAAAAACACCAAAAAACACCAAAAAAAAAAAAAACACCAAAAAACACCAAAAAAAAAAAAACACCAAAAAACACCAAAAAAAAAAATACCAAAAAACACCAAAAAAAAAAATAACACCAAAAAACACCAAAAAAAAAAAAAAACACCAAAAAACACCAAAAAAAAAAAACACCAAAAAACACCAAAAAAAAAAAAACGCCAAAAAACAAAAAAAAAAAAACGCCAAAAAACACCAAAAAAAAAAAACACCAAAAAACACCAAAAAAAAAAATAACACCAAAAAACACCAAAAAAAAAAAAAAACACCAAAAAACACCAAAAAAAAAAAACACCAAAAAACACCAAAAAAAAAAAAACGCCAAAAAACAAAAAAAAAAAAACCCAAAAAAACACCAAAAAAAAAAAAACACCAAAAAACACCAAAAAAAAAAAAACGCCAAAAAACAACAAAAAAAAAAAAAAACGCCAAAAAACACCAAAAAAAAAAAAAACGCAAAAAAACACCAAAAAAAAAAAAAAAAACGCCAAAAAACACCAAAAAAAAAAAAACGCCAAAAAACACCAAAAAAAAAAAAAACGCCAAAAAACACCAAAAAAAAAAACGGTAAAAAACACCTAAAAAAAAAAAAAACTCCAAAAAACACCAAAAAAAAAAAAAAACGCCAAAAAACACCAAAAAAAAAAAAAACGCCAAAAAACACCAAAAAAAAAAAACGCCAAAAAAACACCAAAAAAAAAAAAAAAACGCCAAAAAACACCAAAAAAAAAAAAAACGCCATTAAACACCAAAAAAAAAAAAAAACTTAACAATCACACTATAAAAAGTAGGTGTACACCTAAAAACTTAACAATCACACTATTAAAAGTAGGTGTACACCTAAAAACTTAACAATCACACTATAAAAAGTAGGTGTACACCTGAGAAATTAACAATCACACTATAAAAAGTAGGTGTACACCTAAAAACTTAACAATCACACTATAAAAAGTAGGTGTACACCTAAAAACTTAAAAATCACACTATAAAAAGTAGGTGTACACCTAAAAACTTAACAATCACACTATTAAAAGTAGGTGTACACCTAAAAACTTAACAATCACACTATTAAAAGTAGGTGTACACCTAAAAACTTAACAATCACACTATTAAAAGTAGGTGTACACCTAAAAACTTAACAATCACACTATTAAAAGTAGGTGTACACCTAAAAACTTAACAATCACACTATTAAAAGTAGGTGTACACCTAAAAACTTAACAATCACACTATTAAAAGTAGGTGTACACCTAAAAACTTAACAATCACACTATTAAAAGTAGGTGTACACCTAAAAACTTAACAATCACACTATTAAAAGTAGGTGTACACCTAAAAACTTAACAATCACACTATTAAAAGTAGGTGTACACCTAAAAACTTAACAATCACACTATTAAAAGTAGGTGTACACCTAAAAACTTAACAATCACACTATTAAAAGTAGGTGTACACCTAAAAACTTAACAATCACACTATTAAAAGTAGGTGTACACCTAAAAACTTAACAATCACACTATTAAAAGTAGGTGTACACCTAAAAACTTAACAATCACACTATTAAAAGTAGGTGTACACCTAAAAACTTAACAATCACACTATAAAAAGTAGGTGTACACCTAAAAACTTAACAATCACACTATAAAAAGTAGGTGTACACCTAAAAACTTAACAATCACACTATTAAAAGTAGGTGTACACCTAAAAACTTAACAATCACACTATTAAAAGTAGGTGTACACCTAAAAACTTAACAATCACACTATAAAAAGTAGGTGTACACCTGAGAAATTAACAATCACACTATAAAAAGTAGGTGTACACCTAAAAACTTAACAATCACACTATAAAAAGTAGGTGTACACCTAAAAACTTAAAAATCACACTATAAAAAGTAGGTGTACACCTAAAAACTTAACAATCACACTATAAAAAGTAGGTGTACACCTAAAAACTTAACAATCACACTATAAAAAGTAGGTGTACACCTAAAAACTTAACAATCACACTATAAAAAGTAGGTGTACACCTAAAAACTTAACAATCACACTATAAAAAGTAGGTGTACACCTAAAAACTTAACAATCACACTATAAAAAGTAGGTGTACACCTAAAAACTCAACAATCACACTATAAAAAGTAGGTGTACACCTAAAAACTTAACAATCACACTATAAAAAATAGGTGTACACCTAAAAACTCAACAATCACACTATAAAAAGTAGGTGTACACCTGAGAAATTAACAATCACACTATAAAAAGTAGGTGTACAACTGAGAAATTAACAATCACACTATAAAAAGTAGGTGTACACCTGAGAAATTAACAATCGCACTATAAAAAGTAGGTGTACACCTGAGAAATTAACATCACACTATAAAAAGTAGGTGTACACCTAAAAACTTAAAAATCACACTATAAAAAGTAGGTGTACACCTAAAAACTTAAAAATCACACTATAAAAAGTAGGTGTACACCTAAAAACTTAAAAATCACACTATAAAAAGTAGGTGTACACCTAAAAACTTAAAAATCACACTATAAAAAGTAGGTGTACACCTAAAAACTTAACAATCACACTATAAAAAGTAGGTGTACACCTAAAAACTTAACAATCACACTATAAAAAGTAGGTGTACACCTAAAAACTTAACAATCACACTATAAAAAGTAGGTGTACACCTAAAAACTTAACAATCACACTATAAAAGTAGGTGTACACCTAAAAACTCAACAATCACACTAAAAAAAGTAGGTGTACACCTGAGAAATTAACAATCACACTATAAAAAGTAGGTGTACACCTGAGAAATTAACAATCACACTATAAAAGTAGGTGTACACCTGAGAAATTAACAATCACTCTATAAAAAGTAGGTGTACACCTAAAAACTTAACAATCACACTATAAAAAGTAGGTGTACACCTAAAAACTTAAAAATCACACTATAAAAAGTAGGTGTACACCTAAAAACTTAACAATCACACTATAAAAAGTAGGTGTACACCTAAAAACTTAACAATCACACTATAAAAAGTAGGTGTACACCTAAAAACTTAACAATCACACTATAAAAAGTAGGTGTACACCTAAAAACTTAACAATCACACTATAAAAAGTAGGTGTACACCTAAAAACTTAACAATCACACTATAAAAAGTAGGTGTACACCTAAAAACACAACAATCACACTATAAAAAGTAGGTGTACACCTGAGAAATTAACAATCACACTATAAAAAGTAGGTGTACACCTGAGAAATTAACAATCACACTATAAAAAGTAGGTGTACACCTGAGAAATTAACAATCACACTATAAAAAGTAGGTGTACACCTGAGAAATTAACAATCACACTATAAAAAGTAGGTGTACACCTAAAAACTTAACAATCACACTATAAAAAGTAGGTGTACACCTAAAAACTTAAAAATCACACTATAAAAAGTAGGTGTACACCTAAAAACTTAACAATCACACTATAAAAAGTAGGTGTACACCTAAAAACTTAACAATCACACTATAAAAAGTAGGTGTACACCTAAAAACTTAACAATCACACTATAAAAAGTAGGTGTACACCTAAAAACTTAACAATCACACTATAAAAGTAGGTGTACACCTAAAAACTCAACAATCACACTAAAAAAAGTAGGTGTACACCTGAGAAATTAACAATCACACTATAAAAAGTAGGTGTACACCTGAGAAATTAACAATCACACTATAAAAAGTAGGTGTACACCTGAGAAATTAACAATCACACTATAAAAAGTAGGTGTACACCTAAAAACTTAACAATCACACTATAAAAAGTAGGTGTACACCTAAAAACTTAACAATCACACTATAAAAAGAAAACACCAAAAAAAAAAAAACAAAAAAAAAAAAACACCAAAAAAAAAAACACCAAAAAAAAAAAAACACCAAAAAAAAAAAACACCAAAAAAAAAAAAACACCAAAAAAAAAAACACCAAAAAAAAAAAACACAAAAAAAAAAACACCAAAAAAAAAAAACACCAAAAAAAAAAACACCAAAAAAAAAAACACCAAAAAAAAAAACACCAAAAAAAAAAACACCAAAAAAAAAACACCAAAAAAAAAAACACCAAAAAAAAAAACACCAAAAGAAAAAACACCAAAAAAAAAAACCAAAAAACACCAAAAAAAAAACACCAAAAAACACCAAAAAAAAAAACACCAAAAAACACCAAAAAAAAAAACACCAAAAAACACCAAAAAAAAACACCAAAAAACACCAAAAAAAAAAAAAAAACACCAAAAAAAAAAAAAAACACCAAAAAACACCAAAAAAAAAAAACACCAAAAAACACCAAAAAAAAAAAAAACGCCAAAAAACACCAAAAAAAAAAAAAAACGCTAAAAAACACCATAAAAAAAAAAACGCCAAAAAACACCAAAAAAAAAAAAACGCCAAAAAACACCAAAAAAAAAAAAAAACGCCAAAAAACACCAAAAAAAAAAAAAAAAAACGCCAAAAAACACCAAAAAAAAAAAAAACTCCAAAAAACACCAAAAAAAAAAAAAACGCCAAAAAACACCAAAAAAAAAAACGCCAAAAAACACCAGAAAAAAAAAAACGCCAAAAAAACACCAAAAAAAAAGAAACGCCAAAAAACACCAAAAAAAAAAAAACGCCAATAAACACCAAAAAAAAAAAAAAACGCCAAAAAACACCAAAAAAAAAAAAAAACGCCAAAAAACACCAAAAAAAAAAAAAAACGCCAAAAAACACCTACTTTTTATAGTGTGATTGTTAAGTTTTTAGGTGTACACCTACTTTTTATAGTGTGATTGTTAAGTTTTTAGGTGTACACCTACTTTTTATAGTGTGATTGTTAAGTTTTTAGGTGTACACCTACTTTTTATAGTGTGATTGTTAAGTTTTTAGGTGCACACCTACTTTTTATAGTGTGATTGTTAAGTTTTTAGGTGTACACCTACTTTTTATAGTGTGATTGTTAAGTTTTTAGGTGTACACCTACTTTTTATAGTGTGATTGTTAAGTTTTTAGGTGGATACCTACTTTTTATAGTGTTATTGTTAAGTTTTTAGGTGTACACCTACTTTTTATAGTGTGATTGTTAAGTTTTTAGGTGTACACATACTTTTTATAGTGTGATTGTTAAGTTTTTAGGTGTACACCTACTTTTTATAGTGTGATTGTTAATTTCTCAGGTGTACACCTACTTTTTATAGTGTGATTGTTAAGTTTATAGGTGTACACCTACTTTTTATAGTGTGATTGTTAAGTTTTTAGGTGTACACCTACTTTTTATAGTGTGATTGTTAAGTTTTTTTTTTTTTTTGGTGTTTTTTGGCGTCTTTTTTTTTTTTGGTGTTTTTTGGCGTTTTTTTTTTTTTTTGGTGTTTTTTGGCGTTTTTTTTTTTTTTGGTGTTTTTTGGCGTTTTTTTTTTTTTTTGGTGTTTTTTGGCGTTTTTTTTTTTTTTTGGTGTTTTTTGGCGTTTTTTTTTTTTTTTTGGTGTTTATTGGCGTTTTTTTTTTTTTGGTGTTTTTTGGCGTTTCTTTTTTTTTGGTGTTTTTTTGGCGTTTTTTTTTTTCTGGTGTTTTTTGGCGTTTTTTTTTTTGGTGTTTTTTGGCGTTTTTTTTTTTTTTGGTGTTTTTTGGAGTTTTTTTTTTTTTTGGTGTTTTTTGGCGTTTTTTTTTTTTTTTTTTGGTGTTTTTTGGCGTTTTTTTTTTTTTTTGGTGTTTTTTGGCGTTTTTTTTTTTTTGGTGTTTTTTGGCGTTTTTTTTTTTATGGTGTTTTTTAGCGTTTTTTTTTTTTTTTGGTGTTTTTTGGCGTTTTTTTTTTTTTTGGTGTTTTTTGGTGTTTTTTTTTTTTGGTGTTTTTTGGTGTTTTTTTTTTTTTTTGGTGTTTTTTTTTTTTTTTGGTGTTTTTTGGTGTTTTTTTTTGGTGTTTTTTGGTGTTTTTTTTTTTGGTGTTTTTTGGTGTTTTTTTTTTGGTGTTTTTTGGTGTTTTTTTTTTGGTGTTTTTTGGTTTTTTTTTTTGGTGTTTTTTCTTTTGGTGTTTTTTTTTTTGGTGTTTTTTTTTTTGTGTTTTTTTTTTGGTGTTTTTTTTTTTGGTGTTTTTTTTTTTTGGTGTTTTTTTTTTTTGGTGTTTTTTTTTTTTGGTGTTTTTTTTTTTTGGTGTTTTTTTTTTTTGGTGTTTTTTTTTTGGTGTTTTTTTTTTTGGTGTTTTTTTTTTTTTGGTGTTTTTTTTTTTTGGTGTTTTTTTTTTTTTGGTGTTTTTTTTTTTGGTGTTTTTTTTTTTTTGTTTTTTTTTTTTTGGTGTTTTCTTTTTATAGTGTGATTGTTAAGTTTTTAGGTGTACACCTACTTTTTATAGTGTGATTGTTAAGTTTTTAGGTGTACACCTACTTTTTATAGTGTGATTGTTAATTTCTCAGGTGTACACCTACTTTTTATAGTGTGATTGTTAATTTCTCAGGTGTACACCTACTTTTTATAGTGTGATTGTTAATTTCTCAGGTGTACACCTACTTTTTTTAGTGTGATTGTTGAGTTTTTAGGTGTACACCTACTTTTATAGTGTGATTGTTAAGTTTTTAGGTGTACACCTACTTTTTATAGTGTGATTGTTAAGTTTTTAGGTGTACACCTACTTTTTATAGTGTGATTGTTAAGTTTTTAGGTGTACACCTACTTTTTATAGTGTGATTGTTAAGTTTTTAGGTGTACACCTACTTTTTATAGTGTGATTTTTAAGTTTTTAGGTGTACACCTACTTTTTATAGTGTGATTGTTAAGTTTTTAGGTGTACACCTACTTTTTATAGTGTGATTGTTAATTTCTCAGGTGTACACCTACTTTTTATAGTGTGATTGTTAATTTCTCAGGTGTACACCTACTTTTTATAGTGTGATTGTTAATTTCTCAGGTGTACACCTACTTTTTATAGTGTGATTGTTAATTTCTCAGGTGTACACCTACTTTTTATAGTGTGATTGTTGTGTTTTTAGGTGTACACCTACTTTTTATAGTGTGATTGTTAAGTTTTTAGGTGTACACCTACTTTTTATAGTGTGATTGTTAAGTTTTTAGGTGTACACCTACTTTTTATAGTGTGATTGTTAAGTTTTTAGGTGTACACCTACTTTTTATAGTGTGATTGTTAAGTTTTTAGGTGTACACCTACTTTTTATAGTGTGATTGTTAAGTTTTTAGGTGTACACCTACTTTTTATAGTGTGATTTTTAAGTTTTTAGGTGTACACCTACTTTTTATAGTGTGATTGTTAAGTTTTTAGGTGTACACCTACTTTTTATAGAGTGATTGTTAATTTCTCAGGTGTACACCTACTTTTTATAGTGTGATTGTTAATTTCTCAGGTGTACACCTACTTTTTATAGTGTGATTGTTAATTTCTCAGGTGTACACCTACTTTTTTTAGTGTGATTGTTGAGTTTTTAGGTGTACACCTACTTTTATAGTGTGATTGTTAAGTTTTTAGGTGTACACCTACTTTTTATAGTGTGATTGTTAAGTTTTTAGGTGTACACCTACTTTTTATAGTGTGATTGTTAAGTTTTTAGGTGTACACCTACTTTTTATAGTGTGATTGTTAAGTTTTTAGGTGTACACCTACTTTTTATAGTGTGATTTTTAAGTTTTTAGGTGTACACCTACTTTTTATAGTGTGATTTTTAAGTTTTTAGGTGTACACCTACTTTTTATAGTGTGATTTTTAAGTTTTTAGGTGTACACCTACTTTTTATAGTGTGATTTTTAAGTTTTTAGGTGTACACCTACTTTTTATAGTGTGATTGTTAATTTCTCAGGTGTACACCTACTTTTTATAGTGCGATTGTTAATTTCTCAGGTGTACACCTACTTTTTATAGTGTGATTGTTAATTTCTCAGTTGTACACCTACTTTTTATAGTGTGATTGTTAATTTCTCAGGTGTACACCTACTTTTTATAGTGTGATTGTTGAGTTTTTAGGTGTACACCTATTTTTTATAGTGTGATTGTTAAGTTTTTAGGTGTACACCTACTTTTTATAGTGTGATTGTTGAGTTTTTAGGTGTACACCTACTTTTTATAGTGTGATTGTTAAGTTTTTAGGTGTACACCTACTTTTTATAGTGTGATTGTTAAGTTTTTAGGTGTACACCTACTTTTTATAGTGTGATTGTTAAGTTTTTAGGTGTACACCTACTTTTTATAGTGTGATTGTTAAGTTTTTAGGTGTACACCTACTTTTTATAGTGTGATTGTTAAGTTTTTAGGTGTACACCTACTTTTTATAGTGTGATTTTTAAGTTTTTAGGTGTACACCTACTTTTTATAGTGTGATTGTTAAGTTTTTAGGTGTACACCTACTTTTTATAGTGTGATTGTTAATTTCTCAGGTGTACACCTACTTTTTATAGTGTGATTGTTAAGTTTTTAGGTGTACACCTACTTTTAATAGTGTGATTGTTAAGTTTTTAGGTGTACACCTACTTTTAATAGTGTGATTGTTAAGTTTTTAGGTGTACACCTACTTTTTATAGTGTGATTGTTAAGTTTTTAGGTGTACACCTACTTTTTATAGTGTGATTGTTAAGTTTTTAGGTGTACACCTACTTTTAATAGTGTGATTGTTAAGTTTTTAGGTGTACACCTACTTTTAATAGTGTGATTGTTAAGTTTTTAGGTGTACACCTACTTTTAATAGTGTGATTGTTAAGTTTTTAGGTGTACACCTACTTTTAATAGTGTGATTGTTAAGTTTTTAGGTGTACACCTACTTTTAATAGTGTGATTGTTAAGTTTTTAGGTGTACACCTACTTTTAATAGTGTGATTGTTAAGTTTTTAGGTGTACACCTACTTTTAATAGTGTGATTGTTAAGTTTTTAGGTGTACACCTACTTTTAATAGTGTGATTGTTAAGTTTTTAGGTGTACACCTACTTTTAATAGTGTGATTGTTAAGTTTTTAGGTGTACACCTACTTTTAATAGTGTGATTGTTAAGTTTTTAGGTGTACACCTACTTTTAATAGTGTGATTGTTAAGTTTTTAGGTGTACACCTACTTTTAATAGTGTGATTGTTAAGTTTTTAGGTGTACACCTACTTTTAATAGTGTGATTGTTAAGTTTTTAGGTGTACACCTACTTTTAATAGTGTGATTGTTAAGTTTTTAGGTGTACACCTACTTTTTATAGTGTGATTTTTAAGTTTTTAGGTGTACACCTACTTTTTATAGTGTGATTGTTAAGTTTTTAGGTGTACACCTACTTTTTATAGTGTGATTGTTAATTTCTCAGGTGTACACCTACTTTTTATAGTGTGATTGTTAAGTTTTTAGGTGTACACCTACTTTTAATAGTGTGATTGTTAAGTTTTTAGGTGTACACCTACTTTTTATAGTGTGATTGTTAAGTTTTTTTTTTTTTTTGGTGTTTAATGGCGTTTTTTTTTTTTTTGGTGTTTTTTGGCGTTTTTTTTTTTTTTTTGGTGTTTTTTTGGCGTTTTTTTTTTTTGGTGTTTTTTGGCGTTTTTTTTTTTTTTGGTGTTTTTTGGCGTTTTTTTTTTTTTTTGGTGTTTTTTGGAGTTTTTTTTTTTTTTAGGTGTTTTTTACCGTTTTTTTTTTTGGTGTTTTTTGGCGTTTTTTTTTTTTTTGGTGTTTTTTGGCGTTTTTTTTTTTTTGGTGTTTTTTGGCGTTTTTTTTTTTTTTTTTGGTGTTTTTTTGCGTTTTTTTTTTTTTTGGTGTTTTTTGGCGTTTTTTTTTTTTTTTGTTGTTTTTTGGCGTTTTTTTTTTTTTGGTGTTTTTTGGTGTTTTTTTTTTTTTGGTGTTTTTTTGGGTTTTTTTTTTTTTGTTTTTTGGCGTTTTTTTTTTTTTGGTGTTTTTTGGTGTTTTTTTTTTTTGGTGTTTTTTGGTGTTTTTTTTTTTTTTTGGTGTTTTTTGGTGTTATTTTTTTTTTTGGTGTTTTTTGGTGTTTTTTTTTTTTGGTGTTTTTTGGCGTTTTTTTTTTTTTGTTTTTTGGCGTTTTTTTTTTTTTGGTGTTTTTTGGTGTTTTTTTTTTTTGGTGTTTTTTGGTGTTTTTTTTTTTTTTTGGTGTTTTTTGGTGTTATTTTTTTTTTTGGTGTTTTTTGGTATTTTTTTTTTTGGTGTTTTTTGGTGTTTTTTTTTTTTTGGTGTTTTTTGGTGTTTTTTTTTTTTTTTGGTGTTTTTTGGTGTTTTTTTTTTTTTTGGTGTTTTTTGGTGTTTTTTTTTTTTTTGTGTTTTTTGGTGTTTTTTTTTTTTTTTGGTGTTTTTTGGTGTTTTTTTTTTTTTGGTGTTTTTTGGTGTTTTTTTTTTTTTTTTGGTGTTTTTTGGTGTTTTTTTTTTTTTTGGTGTTTTTTGGTGTTTTTTTTTTTTTTTGGTGTTTTTTGGTGTTTTTTTTTTTTTGGTGTTTTTTGGTGTTTTTTTTTTGGTGTTTTTTGGTGTTTTTTTTTTGGTGTTTTTTGGTGTTTTTTTTTTTGGTGTTTTTTTTTTGGTGTTTTTTTTTTGGTGTTTTTTTTTTTGATGTTTTTTTTTTTGGTGTTTTTTTTTTTTTGGTGTTTTTTTTTTTTTGGTGTTTTTGTTTTTGGTGTTTTTTTTTTGGTGTTTTTTTTTTTTGGTGTTTTTTTTTTTTGGTGTTTTTTTTTTTTGGTGTTTTTTTTTTTTGGTGTTTTTTTTTTTTGGTGTTTTTTTTTTCTGGTGTTTTTTTTTTTTTTGGTGTTTTTTTTTTTGGTGTTTTTTTTTTTTGGTGTTTTTTTTTTTTTGGTGTTTTTTTTTTTGGTGTTTTTTTTTTTTTGTTTTTTTTTTTTTGGTGTTTTTTTTTTTTTTTGGTGTTTTTTTTTTTTGGTGTTGTTTTTTTTTTTTTTTTGGTGTTTTTTTTTTTTTTTTGGTGTTTTCTTTTTATAGTGTGATTGTTAAGTTTTTAGGTGTACACCTACTTTTTATAGTGTGATTGTTAAGTTTTTAGGTGTACACCTACTTTTTATAGTGTGATTGTTAAGTTTTTAGGTGTACACCTACTTTTTATAGTGTGATTGTTAAGTTTTTAGGTGTACACCTACTTTTTATAGTGTGATTGTTAAGTTTTTAGGTGTACACCTACTTTTTATAGTGTGATTGTTAAGTTTTTAGGTGTACACCTACTTTTTATAGTGTGATTGTTAAGTTTTTAGGTGTACACCTACTTTTTATAGTGTGATTGTTAAGTTTTTAGGTGTACACCTACTTTTTATAGAGTGATTGTTAATTTCTCAGGTGTACACCTACTTTTTATAGTGTGATTGTTAATTTCTCAGGTGTACACCTACTTTTTATAGTGTGATTGTTAATTTCTCAGGTGTACACCTACTTTTTTTAGTGTGATTGTTGAGTTTTTAGGTGTACACCTACTTTTATAGTGTGATTGTTAAGTTTCTAGGTGTACACCTACTTTTTATAGTGTGATTGTTAAGTTTTTAGGTGTACACCTACTTTTTATAGTGTGATTGTTAAGTTTTTAGGTGTACACCTACTTTTTATAGTGTGATTGTTAAGTTTTTAGGTGTACACCTACTTTTTATAGTGTGATTTTTAAGTTTTTAGGTGTACACCTACTTTTTATAGTGTGATTGTTAATTTCTCAGGTGTACACCTACTTTTTATAGTGTGATTGTTAATTTCTCAGGTGTACACCTACTTTTTATAGTGTGATTGTTAATTTCTCAGGTGTACACCTACTTTTTATAGTGTGATTGTTAATTTCTCAGGTGTACACCTACTTTTTATAGTGTGATTGTTGAGTTTTTAGGTGTACACCTACTTTTTATAGTGTGATTGTTAAGTTTTTAGGTGTACACCTACTTTTTATAGTGTGATTGTTAGGTTTTTAGGTGTACACCTACTTTTTATAGTGTGATTGTTAAGTTTTTTGGTGTACACCTACTTTTTATAGTGTGATTGTTAAGTTTTTAGGTGTACACCTACTTTTTATAGTGTGATTGTTAAGTTTTCAGGTGTACACCTACTTTTTATAGTGTGATTGTTAAGTTTTCAGGTGTACACCTACTTTTTATAGTGTGATTGTTAAGTTTTCAGGTGTACACCTACTTTTTATATTGTGATTGTTAAGTTTTCAGGTGTACACCTACTTTTTATAGTGTGATTGTTAAGTTTTCAGGTGTACACCTACTTTTTATAGTGTGATTGTTAAGTTTTCAGGTGTACACCTACTTTTTATAGTGTGATTGTTAAGTTTTCAGGTGTACACCTACTTTTTTACGATCAACTCAAATAACAACAACATTTACAACTCGATTCGATTTTTTGTTTGTTAATGGCCCGACGCTTGTTTTTGGCCAGTTGCCAAATTGATTCGATTTAAATTTTTAGATTGCTCCTAGAAGTGTCTTCTAGGAGCAATCTAAAAATTAGAAAAAACAATTACAACAGGAAAGCGAACTTCCAGTTATTTTATGGTCTCCTATAATAAAAAAATTAAACACGTGTCTTTAAAATACATACCCACCAGATGAAGACATTTTAGATTTATTTATTATTTAATTATTATTTTAATTTAATTATAATTTAATTATTATTTGAATTTTGTTAATTAAAAAATTGGTCAGAACTTGACACAGCTGTGACACTTCGACAAAGATTAAAAAGATTAAAAAATTGGTCAAAACTGACACAGCTGTGAGCATAGACTTACTAAAAGAGTAGACACGTAACGCGCATTTAAGGATCAAAATTTCTCGCCGTTTCATATAACCTCCTTAAACACTTTGGCACCATTTTTAAAAATGTTTATATATATATGTATATATATATATATATATATATATATATATATATATATATATATATATATATATATATACATACATATATATATATATATATATATATATATATATATATATATATATATATATATACATACATATATATATATATATATATATATATATATATATATATTCACAACATGGATTTCGAGGGCCAACGTTTTTTAATCCATAATCACGTCAAGTGGGCTCCCTAGTATTTCAAATTTTTGGGAAATTGATTTTTTTTTACTAATAAAGAAGATATTTTGGTTTTTATATCTAATAGTGTTTTTGAGGGCGCACTCCGGAAACATAACCACTTTCTGTTTTACCGGCATTCTACTGACCTTCAAGCCCTTCAAACAGACGTTGT
>JAVRKA010000914.1:0-39779 GCA_034508555.1 Venustoraphidia nigricollis | reverse complement strand
TTCCGATAGGCATTTCAAAAATAGGTGTCGATAGGCATTTCAGATATAGGTGTCGATAGGCATTTCAGATATAGGTGTCGATAGGCATTTCAGATATAGGTGTCGATAGGCATTTCAGATATAGGTGTCGATAGGCATTTCAGATATAGGTGTCGATAGGCATTTCAGATATAGGTGTCGATAGGCATTTAAGATATAGGTGCCGATAGGCATTTCAGATATAGTTGCCGATTGGCATTTTAAAAATAGGTGCCGATAGGCATTTCAGATATAGAAGCCGATAGGCATTTCAAATATAGGTGCCGATAGGCATTCCAGATATGGTTGCCGATAGGCATTTCAAATATAGGTGCTGATAGGCATTTCAGATGTAGTTTCCGATAGGCATTTCAAAAATAGGTGTCGATAGGCATTTCAGATATAGGTGTCGATAGGCATTTCAGATATAGGTGTCGATAGGCATTTCAGATATAGGTGTCTATAGGCATTTCAGATATAGGTGTCGATAGACATTTCAGATATAGGTGCCGATAGGCATTTCAGATATAGGTGTCGATAGGCATTTCAGATATAGGTGTCGATAGGCATTTCAGATATAGGTGCCGATAGGCATTTCAGATATAGTTGCCGATTGGCATTTTAAAAATAGGTGCCGATAGGCATTTCAGATATAGAAGCCGATAGGCATTTCAAATATAGGTGCCGATAGGCATTCCAGATATGGTTGCCGATAGGCATTTAAAATATAGGTGCTGATAGGCATTTCAGATGTAGTTTCCGATAGGCATTTCAAAAATAGGTGTCGATAGGCATTTCAGATATAGGTGTCGATAGGCATTTCAGATATAGGTGTCGATAGGCATTTCAGATATAGGTGTCGATAGGCATTTCAGATATAGTTGCCGATTGGCATTCCAGATATGGTTGCCGATAGGCATTTCAAATATAGGTGCTGATAGGCACTTCAGATGTAGTTTCCGATAGGAATTTCAAAAATAGGTGCCGATAGGCATTTCAGATATAGGTGCCGATAGGCATTTCAGATATAGTTGCCGATTGGCATTTTAAAAATAGGTGCCGATAGGCATTTCAGATATAGAAGCCGATAGGCATTTCGAATATGGGTGCCGATAGGCATTCCAGATATGGTTGCCGATAGGCATTTCAAATATAGGTGCTGATAGGCATTTCAGATGTAGTTTCCGATAGGCATTTCAAAAATTGGTGCCGATAGGCATTTCAGATATAGGTGCCGATAGGCATTTTAGATATAGTTGCCGATTGGCATTTTAAAAATAGGTGTCGATAGGCATTTCAGATATAAATGCCGAAAGGCATTTCAGATATAGGTGCTGATAGGCTTTCCAGTTATGGTTACCGATAGGCATTTCAAATATAGGTGCTGATAGGCATTTCAGATGTAGTTTCTGATAGGCATTTCAAAAATTGGTGCCGATAGGCATTTCAGATATAGGTGCCGATAGGCATTTCAGATATAGTTACCGATTGGCATTTTAAAAATAGTTGCCGATAGGCATTTCAGATATAGAAGCCGATAGGTATTTCAAATATAGGTGTCGATAGGCATTTCAGATATGGTTGCCGATAGGCATTTCAAATTTAGGTGCTGATAGGCATTTCAGATGTGGTTTCCGATAGGCATTTCAAAAATAGGTGCCGATAGGCATTTCAGATATAGGTGCCGATAGGCATTTCAGATATAGTTGCCGATTGGCATTTTAAAAATAGGTGCCGATAGGCATTTCAGATATAGAAGCCGATAGGCATTTCAAATATAGGTGCCGATAGGCATTCCAGATATGGTTGCCGATAGGCATTTCAAATATAGGTGCTGATAGGCATTTCAGATGTAGTTTCCGATAGGCATTTAAAAAATTGGTGCCGATAGGCATTTCAGATATAGGTGCCGATAGGCATTTTAGATATAGTTGCCGATTGACATTTTAAAAATAGGTGCCGATAGGCATTTCAGATATAGAAGCCGATAGGCATTTCAAATATAGGTGCCGATAAGCATTCCAAATATGGTTGCTGATAGGCATTTCAAATATAGGTGCTGATTGGCATTTTAGATGTAGTTTCCGATATGCATTTCAAAAATTGGTGCCGATAGGCATTTCAGATATAGGTGCCGATAGGCATTTCAGATATAGTTGCCGATTGGCATTTTAAAAATAGGTGCCGATAGGCATTTCAGATATAGAAGCCGATAGGTATTTCAAATATAGGTGTCGATAGGCATTTCAGATATGGTTGCCGATAGGCATTTCAAATATAGGTGCTGATAGGCATTTCAGATGTAGTTTCCGATAAGCATTTCAAAAATAGGTGCCGATAGGCATTTCAGATAGAGGTTCCGATAGGCATTTCAGATATAGTTGCCGATAGGCATTTTAAAAATAGGTGTCGATAGGCATTTCAGATATAGAAGCCGATAGGCATTTCAAATATAGGTGCCGATAGGCATTTCAGATATGGTTGCCGATAGGCATTTCAAATATAGGTGCCGATAGGCATTTCAGATATAGTTGCCGATTGGCATTTTAAAAACAGGTGCCGATAGGCTTTTCAGATATAGAAGCCGATAGGTATTTCAAATATAGGTGTCGATAGGCATTTCAGATATGGTTGCCGATAGGCATTTCAAATATAGGTGCTGATAGGCATTTCAGATGTAGTTTCCGATAGGCATTTCAAAAATAGGTGCCGATAGGCATTTCAGATATAGTTGCCGATTGGCATTTTAAAAATAGTTGCCGATAGGCATTTCAGATATAGAAGCCGATAGGCATTTCAAATATAGGTGCCGATAGGCATTCCAGATATGGTTGCCGATAGGCATTTCAAATATAGGTGCTGATAGGCATTTCAGATGTAGTTTCCGATAGGCATTTCAAAAATTGGTGTCGATAGGCATTTCAGATATAGGTGTCGATAGGCATTTCAGATATAGGTGTCGATAGGCATTTCAGATATAGGTGTCGATAGGCATTTCAGATATAGGTGTCGATAGGCATTTCAGATATAGGTGTCGATAGGCATTTCAGATATAGGTGTCGATAGGCATTTCAGATATAGGTGCCGATAGGCATTTCAGATATAGTTGCCGATTGGCATTTTAAAAATAGGTGCCGATAGGCATTTCAGATATAGAAGCCGATAGGCATTTCAAATATAGGTGCCGATAGGCATTCCAGATATGGTTGCCGATAGGCATTTCAAATATAGTTGCTGATAGGCATTTCAGATGTAGTTTCCGATAGGCATTTCAAAAATAGGTGTCGATAGGCATTTCAGATATAGGTGTCGATAGGCATTTCAATATAGGTGTCGATAGGCATTTCAGATATAGGTGTCTATAGGCATTTCAGATATAGGTGTCGATAGGCATTTCAGATATAGGTGTCGATAGGCATTTCAGATTTAGGTGTCGATAGGCATTTCAGATATAGGTGTCGATAGGCATTTCAGATATAGGTGCCGATAGGCATTTCAGATATAGTTGCCGATTGGCATTTTAAAAATAGGTGCCGATAGGCATTTCAGATATAGAAGCCGATAGGCATTTCAAATATAGGTGCCGATAGGCATTCCAGATATGTTTGCCGATAGGCATTTCAAATATAGGTGCTGATAGGCATTTCAGATGTAGTTTCCGATAGGCCTTTCAAAAATAGGTGTCGATAGGCATTTCAGATATAGGTGTCGATAGGCATTTCAGATATAGGTGTCGATAGGCATTTTAGATATAGGTGTCGATAGGCATTTCAGATATAGGTGTCGATAGGCATTTCAGATATAGGTGTCGATAGGCATTTCAGATATAGGTGTCGATAGGCATTTCAGATATAGGTGTCGATAGGCATTTCAGATATAGGTGTCGATAGGCATTTCAGATATAGGTGCCGATAGGCATTTCAGATATAGTTGCCGATTGGCATTTTAAAAATAGGTGCCGATAGGCATTTCAGATATAGAAGCCGATAGGCATTTCAAATATAGGTGCCGATAGGCATTCCAGATATGGTTGCCGATAGGCATTTCAAATATAGGTGCTGATAGGCATTTCAGATGTAGTTTCCGATAGGCATTTCAAAAATAGGTGTCGATAGGCATTTCAGATATAGGTGTCGATAGGCATTTCAGATACAGGTGTCGATAGGCATTTCAGATATAGGTGTCGATAGGCATTTCAGATATAGATGTCGATAGGCATTTCAGATATAGGTGTCGATAGGCATTTCAGATATAGGTGTCGATAGGCATTTCAGATATAAGTGTCGATAGGCATTTCAGATATAGGTGTCGATAGGCATTTCAGATATAGGTGTCGAGAGGCATTTCAGATATAGGTGTCGATAGGCATTTCAGATATAGGTGTCGATAGGCATTTCAGATATAGAAGCCGATAGGCATTTCAAATATAGGTGCCGATAGGCATTCCAGATATGGTTGCCGATAGGCATTTCAAATATAGGTGCTGATAGGCATTTCAGATGTAGTTTCCGATAGGCATTTCAAAAATAGGTGTCGATAGGCATTTCAGATATAGATGTCGATAGGCATTTCAGATATAGGTGTCGATAGGCATTTCAGATATAGGTGTACTATAGGCATTTCAGATATAGGTGTCGATAGGCATTTCAGATATAGGTGCCGATAGGCATTTCAGATATAGGTGTCGATAGGCATTTCAGATATAGGTGTCGATAGGCATTTCAGATATAGGTGCCGATAGGCATTTCAGATATAGTTGCCGATTGGCATTTTAAAAATAGGTGCCGATAGGCATTTCAGATATAGAAGCCGATAGGCATTTCAAATATAGGTGCCGATAGGCATTCCAGATATGGTTGCCGATAGGCATTTCAAATATAGGTGCTGATAGGCATTTCAGATGTAGTTTCCGATAGGCATTTCAAAAATAGGTGTCGATAGGCATTTCAGATATAGGTGTCGATAGGCATTTCAGATATAGGTGTCGATAGGCATTTCAGATATAGGTGTCGATAGGCATTTAAGATATAGGTGTCGATAGGCATTTCAGATATAGGTGTCGATAGGCATTTCAGATATAGGTGTCGATAGGCATTTCAGATATAGGTGTCGATAGGCATTTCAGATAAAGGTGCCGATAGGCATTTCAGATATAGTTGCCGATTGGCATTTTAAAAATAGGTGCCGATAGGCATTTCAGATATAGAAGCCGATAGGCATTTCAAATATAGGTGCCGATAGGCATTCCAGATATGGTTGCCGATAGGCATTTCAAATATAGGTGCTGATAGGCATTTTAGATGTAGTTTCCGATAGGCATTTCAAAAATAGGTGAAGATAGGCATTTCAGATATAGGTGTCGATAGGCATTTCAGATATAGGTGTCGATAGGCATTTCAGATATAGGTGTCGATAGGCATTTCAGATATAGGTGTCGATAGGCATTTCAGATATAGGTGTCGATAGGCATTTCAGAGATAGGTGCCGATAGGCATTTCAGATATAGTTGCCTATTGGCATTTTAAAAATAGGTGCCGATAGGCATTTCAGATATAGAAGCCGATAGGCATTTCAAATATAGGTGATGATAGGCATTCCAGATATGGTTGCCGATAGGCATTTCAAATATAGGTGCTGATAGGCATTTCAGATGTAGTTTCCGATAGGCATTTCAAAAATAGGTGGCGATAGGCATATCAGATATAGGTGTCGATAGGCATTTCAGATGTAGTTTCCGATAGGCATTTCAAAAATAGGTGTCGATAGGCATTTCAGATATAGGTGTCGATAGGCATTTCAGATATAGGTGTCGATAGGCATTTCAGATATAGGTGTCGATAGGCATTTAAGATATAGGTGTCGATAGGCATTTCAGATATAGGTGTCGATAGGCATTTCAGATATAGGTGTCGATAGGCATTTCAGATATAGGTGTCGATAGGCATTTCAGATATAGGTGCCGATAGGCATTTCAGATATAGTTGCCGATTGGCATTTTAAAAATATGTGCCGATAGGCATTTCAGATATAGAAGCCGATAGGCATTTCAAATATAGGTGCCGATAGGCATTCCAGATATGGTTGCCGATAGGCATTTTAAATATAGGTGCTGATAGGCATTTCAGATGTATTTTCCGATAGGCATTTCAAAAATAGGTGTCGATAGGCATTTCAGATATAGGTGTCGATAGGCATTTCAGATACAGGTGTCGATAGGCATTTCAGATATAGGTGTCAATAGGCATTTCAGATATAGGTGTCGATAGACATTTCAGATATAGGTGTCGATAGGCATTTCAGATATAGGGGTCGATAGGCATTTCAGATATAGGTGTCGATAGGCATTGCAGATATAGGTGCCGATAGGCATTTCAGATATAGTTGCCGATTGGCATTTTAAAAATAGGTGCCGATAGGCATTTCAGATATAGAAGCCGATAGGCATTTCAAATATAGGTGCCGATAGGCATTCCAGATATGGTTGCCGATAGGCATTTCAAATATAAGTGCTGATAGGCATTTCAGATGTAATTTCCGATAGGCATTTCAAAAATAGGCGTCGATAGGCATTTCAGATATAGGTGTCGATAGGCATTTCAGATATAGGTGTCGATAGGCATTTCAGATATAGGTGTCGATAGGCATTTCAGATATAGGTGTCGATAGGCATTTCAGATATAGGTGTCGATAGGCATTTCAGATATAGGTGTCGATAGGCATTTCAGATATAGGTGTCGATAGGCATTTCAGATATAGATGTCGATAGGCATTTCAGATATAGTTGCCGATTGGCATTTTAAAAATAGGTGCCGATAGGCATTTCAGAGATAGAAGCCGATAGGCATTTCAAATATAGGTGCCGATAGGCATTCCAGATATGGTGCCGATAGGCATTTCAAATATAGGTGCTGATAGGCATTTCAGATGTAGTTTCCGATAGGCATTTCAAAAATAGGTGTCGATAGGCATTTCAGATATAGGTGTCGATAGGCATTTCAGATATAGGTGTCGATAGGCATTTCAGATATAGGTGTCGATAGGCATTTCAGATATGGGTGTCGATAGGCATTTCAGATATAGGTGTCGATAGGCATTTCAGATATAGGTGTCGATAGGCATTTCAGATATAGGTGTCGATAGGCATTTCAGATATAGGTGCCGATAGGCATTTCAGATATAGTTGCCGATTGGCATTTTAAAAATAGGTGCCGATAGGCATTTCAGATATAGAAGCCGATAGGCATTTCAAATATAGTTGCCGATAGGCATTCCAGATATGGTTGCCGATAGGCATTTCAAATATAGGTGCTGATAGGCATTTCAGATGTAGTTTCCGATAGGCATTTCAAAAATAGGTGTCGATTGGCATTTCAGATATAGGTGTCGATAGGCATTTCAGATATAGGTGTCGATAGGCATTTCAGATATAGGTGTCTATAGGCATTTCAGATATAGGTGTCGATAGGCATTTCAGATATAGGTGTCGATAGGCATTTCAGATATAGGTGTCGATAGGCATTTCAGATATAGGTGCCGATAGGCATTTCAGATATAGTTGCCAATTGGCATTTTAAAAATAGGTGCCGATAGGCATTTCAGATATAGAAGCCGATAGGCATTTCAAATATAGATGCTGATAGGCATTTCAGAGATAAAAGCCGATAGGCATTTCAAATATAGGTGCCGATAGGCATTCCAGATATGGTTGCCGATAGGCATTTCAAATATAGGTGCTAATAGGCATTTCAGATGTAGTTTCCGATAGGCATTTCAAAAATAGGTGTCGATAGGCATTTCAGATATAGGTGTCGATAGGCATTTCAGATATAGGTGTCGATAGGCATTTCAGATATAGGTGTCGATAGGCATTTCAGATATAGGTGTCGATAGGCATTTCAGATATAGGTGTCGATAGGCATTTCAGATATAGGTGTCGATAGGCATTTAAGATATAGGTGCCGATAGGCATTTCAGATATAGTTGCCGATTGGCATTTTAAAAATAGGTGCCGATAGGCATTTCAGATATAGAAGCCGATAGGCATTTCAAATATAGGTGCCGATAGGCATTCCAGATATGGTTGCCGATAGGCATTTCAAATATAGGTGCTGATAGGCATTTCAGATGTAGTTTCCGATAGGCATTTCAAAAATAGGTGTCGATAGGCATTTCAGATATAGGTGTCGATAGGCATTTCAGATATAGGTGTCGATAGGCATTTCAGATATAGGTGTCTATAGGCATTTCAGATATAGGTGTCGATAGACATTTCAGATATAGGTGCCGATAGGCATTTCAGATATAGGTGTCGATAGGCATTTCAGATATAGGTGTCGATAGGCATTTCAGATATAGGTGCCGATAGGCATTTCAGATATAGTTGCCGATTGGCATTTTAAAAATAGGTGCCGATAGGCATTTCAGATATAGAAGCCGATAGGCATTTCAAATATAGGTGCCGATAGGCATTCCAGATATGGTTGCCGATAGGCATTTAAAATATAGGTGCTGATAGGCATTTCAGATGTAGTTTCCGAT
Source organism: Venustoraphidia nigricollis (assembly GCA_034508555.1). Taxonomy (NCBI): domain Eukaryota; kingdom Metazoa; phylum Arthropoda; class Insecta; order Raphidioptera; family Raphidiidae; genus Venustoraphidia; species Venustoraphidia nigricollis. Next base: position 31,223 of record JAVRKA010000914.1, on the reverse strand, counting down.
AGGCATTTCAAAAATAGGTGTCGATAGGCATTTCAGATATAGGTGTCGATAGGCATTTCAGATATAGGTGTCGATAGGCATTTCAGATATAGGTGTCGATAGGCATTTCAGATATAGGTGTCGATAGGCATTTCAGATATAGGTGTCGATAGGCATTTCAGATATAGGTGTCGATAGGCATTTCAGATATAGGTGTCGATAGGCATTTCAGAGATAGGTGCCGATAGGCATTTCAGATATAGTTGCCGATTGGCATTTTAAAAATAGGTGCCGATAGGCATTTCAGATATAGAAGCCGATAGGCATTTCAAATATAGGTGATGATAGGCATTCCAGATATGGTTGCCGATAGGCATTTCAAATATAGGTGCTGATAGGCATTTCAGATGTAGTTTCCGATAGGCATTTCAAAAATAGGTGTCGATAGGCATTTCAGATATAGGTGTCAATAGGCATTTCAGATATAGGTGTCGATAGGCATTTCAGATATAGGTGTCGATAGGCATTTCAGATATAGGTGTCGATAGGCATTTCAGATATAGGTGTCGATAGGCATTTCAGATATAGGTGTCGATAGGCATTTCAGATATAGGTGTCGATAGGCATTTCAGATATAGGTGTCGATAGGCATTTCAGATATAGGTGCCGATAGGCATTTCAGATATAGTTGCCGATTGGCATTTTAAAAATAGGTGCCGATAGGCATTTCAGATATAGAAGCCGATAGGCATTTCAAATATAGGTGCCGATAGGCATTCCAGATATGGTTGCCGATAGGCATTTCATATATAGGTGCTGATAGGCATTTTAGATGTAGTTTCCGATAGGCATTTCAAAAATAGGTGTCGATAGGCATTTCAGATATAGGTGTCGATAGGCATTTCAGATATAGGTGTCGATAGGCATTTCAGATATAGGTGTCGATAGGCATTTCAGATATAGGTGTCGATAGGCATTTCAGATATAGGTGTCGATAGGCATTTCAGATATAGGTGCCGATAGGCATTTCAGATATAGTTGCCGATTGGCATTTTAAAAATAGGTGCCGATAGGCATTTCAGATATAGAAGCCGATAGGCATTTCAAATATAGGTGCCGATAGGCATTCCAGATATGGTTGCCGATAGGCATTTCAAATATAGGTGCTGATAGGCATTTCAGATGTAGTTTCCGATAGGCATTTCAAAAATAGGTGTCGATAGGCATTTCAGATATAGGTGTCGATAGGCATTTCAGATACAGGTGTCGATAGGCATTTCAGATATAGGTGTCGATAGGCATTTCAGATATAGGTGCCGATAGGCATTTCAGATATAGTTGCCGATTGGCATTTTAAAAATAGGTGCCGATAGGCATTTCAAATATAGGTGCCGATGGGCATTCCAGATATGGTTGCCGATAGGCATTTCAAATATAGGTGCTGATAGGCATTTCAGATGTATTTTCCGATAGGCATTTCAAAAATAGGTGTCGATAGGCATTTCAGATATAGGTGTCGATAGGCATTTCAGATATAGGTGTCGATAGGCATTTCAGATATTGGTGTCGATAGGCATTTCAGATACAGGTGTCGATAGGCATTTCAGATATAGGTGTCGATAGGCATTTCAGATATAGGTGCCGATAGGCATTTCAGATATAGTTGCCGATTGGCATTTTAAAAATAGGTGCCGATAGGCATTTCAGATATAGAAGCCGATAGGCATTTCAAATATAGGTGCCGATAGGCATTCCAGATATGGTTGCCGATAGGCATTTCAAATATAGGTGCTGATAGGCATTTCAGATGTAATTTCCGATAGGCATTTCAAAAATAGGTGTCGATAGGCATTTCAGATATAGGTGTCGATAGGCATTTCAGATATAGGTGTCGATAGGCATTTCAGATATAGGTGTCGATAGGCATTTCAGATATAGGTGTCGATAGGCATTTCAGATATAGGTGTCGATAGGCATTTCAGATATAGGTGTCGATAGGCATTTCAGATATAGGTGCCGATAGGCATGTCAGATATAGTTGCCGATTGGCATTTTAAAAATAGGTGCCGATAGGCATTTCAGAGATAGAAGCCGATAGGCATTTCAAATATAGGTGCCGATAGGCATTCCAGATATGGTTGCCGATAGGCATTTCAAATATAGGTGCTGATAGGCATTTCAGATGTAGTTTCCGATAGGCATTTCAAAAATAGGTGTCGATAGGCATTTCAGATATAGGTGTCGATAGACATTTCAGATATAGGTGTCGGTAGGCATTTCAGATATAGGTGTCGATAGGCATTTCAGATATAGGTGTCGATAGGCATTTCAGATATAGGTGTCGATAGGTATTTCAGATATAGGTGTCGATAGGCATTTCAGATATAGGTGTCGATAGGCATTTCAGATATAGGTGCCGATAGGCATTTCAGATATAGTTGCCGATTGGCATTTTAAAAATAGGTGCCGATAGGCATTTCAGATATAGAAGCCGATAGGCATTTCAAATATAGGTGCCGATAGGCATTCCAGATATGGTTGCCGATAGGCATTGCAAATATAGGTGCTGATAGGCATTTCAGATGTAGTTTCCGATAGGCATTTCAAAAATAGGTGTCGATAGGCATTTCAGATATAGGTGTCGATAGGCATTTCAGATATAGGTGTCGATAGGCATTTCAGATATAGGTGTCTATAGGCATTTCAGATATAGGTGTCGATAGGCATTTCAGATATAGGTGTCGATAGGCATTTCAGATATAGGTGTCGATAGGCATTTCAGATATAGGTGCCGATAGGCATTTCAGATATAGTTGCCGATTGGCATTTTAAAAATAGGTGCCGATAGGCATTTCAGATATAGAAGCCGATAGGCATTTCAAATATAGGTGCCGATAGGCATTTTAGAGATAGAAGCCGATAGGCATTTCAAATATAGGTGCCGATAGGCATTCCAGATATGGTTGCCGATAGGCATTTCAAATATAGGTGCTGATAGGCATTTCAGATGTAGTTTCCGATAGGCATTTCAAAAATAGGTGTCGATAGGCATTTCAGATATAGGTGTCGATAGGCATTTCAGATATAGGTGTCGATAGGCATTTCAGATATAGGTGTCGATAGGCATTTCAGATATAGGTGTCGATAGGCATTTCAGATATAGGTGTCGATAGGCATTTCAGATATAGGTGTCGATAGGCATTTCAGATATAGGTGCCGATAGGCATTTCAGATATAGTTGCCGATTGGCATTTTAAAAATAGGTGCCTATAGGCATTTCAGATATAGAAGCCGATAGGCATTTCAAATATAGGTGCCGATAGGCATTTCAGATATAGAAGCCGATAGGCATTTCAAATATAGGTGCCGATAGGCATTCCAGATATGGTTGCCGATAGGCATTTCAAATATAGGTGCTGATAGGCATTTCAGATGTAGTTTCCGATAGGCATTTCAAAAATAGGTGTCGATAGGCATTTCAGATATAGGTGTCGATAGGCATTTCAGATATAGGTGTCGATAGGCATTTCAGATATAGGTGTCGATAGGCATTTTAGATATAGATGTCGATAGGCATTTCAGATATAGGTGTCGATAGGCATTTCAGATATAGGTGTCGATAGGCATTTCAGATATAAGTGTCGATAGGCATTTCAGATATAGGTGTCGATAGGCATTTCAGATATAGGTGTCGAGAGGCATTTCAGATATAGGTGTCGATAGGCATTTCAGATATAGAAGCCGATAGGCATTTCAAATATAGGTGCCGATAGGCATTCCAGATATGGTTGCCGATAGGCATTTCAAATATAGGTGCTGATAGGCATTTCAGATGTAGTTTTCGATAGGCATTTCAAAAATAGGTGTCGATAGGCATTTCAGATATAGATGTCGATAGGCATTTCAGATATAGGTGTCGATAGGCATTTCAGATATAGGTGTCTATAGGCATTTCAGATATAGGTGTCGATAGGCATTTCAGATATAGGTGCCGATAGGCATTTCAGATATAGGTGTCGATAGGCATTTCAGATATAGGTGTCGATAGGCATTTCAGATATAGGTGCCGATAGGCATATCAGATATAGTTGCCGATTGGCATTTTAAAAATAGGTGCCGATAGGCATTTCAGATATAGAAGCCGATAGGCATTTCAAATATAGGTGCCGATAGGCATTCCAGATATGGTTGCCGATAGGCATTTCAAATATAGGTGCTGATAGGCATTTCAGATGTAGTTTCCGATAGGCATTTCAAAAATAGGTGTCGATAGGCATTTCAGATATAGGTGTCGATAGGCATTTCAGATATAGGTGTCGATAGGCATTTCAGATATAGGTGTCGATAGGCATTTCAGATATAGGTGTCGATAGGCATTTCAGATATAGGTGTCGATAGGCATTTCAGATATAGGTGTCGATAGGCATTTCAGATATAGGTGTCGATAGGCATTTCAGAGATAGGTGCCGATAGGCATTTCAGATATAGTTGCCGATTGGCATTTTAAAAATAGGTGCCGATAGGCATTTCAGATATAGAAGCCGATAGGCATTTCAAATATAGGTGATGATAGGCATTTCAGATATGGTTGCCGATAGGCATTTCAAATATAGGTGCTGATAGGCATTTCAGATGTAGTTTCCGATAGGCATTTCAAAAATAGGTGTCGATAGGCATTTCAGATATAGGTGTCGATAGGCATTTCAGATATAGGTGTCGATAGGCATTTCAGATATAGGTGTCGATAGGCATTTCAGATATAGGTGTCGATAGGCATTTCAGATATAGGTGTCGATAGGCATTTCAGATATAGGTGTCGATAGGCATTTCAGATATAGGTGTCGATAGGCATTTCAGATATAGGTGTCGATAGGCATTTCAGATATAGGTGTCGATAGGCATTTCAGATATAGGTGCCGATAGGCATTTCAGATATAGTTGCCGATTGGCATTTTAAAAATAGGTGCCGATAGGCATTTCAGATATAGAAGCCGATAGGCATTTCAAATATAGGTGCCGATAGGCATTCCAGATATGGTTGCCGATAGGCATTTCATATATAGGTGCTGATAGGCATTTCAGATGTAGTTTCCGATAGGCATTTCAAAAATAGGTGTCGATAGGCATTTCAGATATAGGTGTCGATAGGCATTTCAGATATAGGTGTCGATAGGCATTTAAGATATAGGTGTCGATAGGCATTTCAGATATAGGTGTCGATAGGCATTTCAGATATAGGTGTCGATAGGCATTTCAGATATAGGTGCCGATAGGCATTTCAGATATAGTTGCCGATTGGCATTTTAAAAATAGGTGCCGATAGGCATTTCAGATATAGAAGCCGATAGGCATTTCAAATATAGGTGCCGATAGGCATTCCAGATATGGTTGCCGATAGGCATTTCAAATATAGGTGCTGATAGGCATTTCAGATGTAGTTTCCGATAGGCATTTCAAAAATAGGTGTCGATAGGCATTTCAGATATAGGTGTCGATAGGCATTTCAGATACAGGTGTCGATAGGCATTTCAGATATAGGTGTCGATAGGCATTTCAGATATAGGTGCCGATAGGCATTTCAGATATAGTTGCCGATTGGCATTTTAAAAATAGGTGCCGATAGGCATTTCAGATATAGAAGCCGATAGGCATTTCAAATATAGGTGCCGATGGGCATTCCAGATATGGTTGCCGATAGGCATTTCAAATATAGGTGCTGATAGGCATTTCAGATGTATTTTCCGATAGGCATTTCAAAAATAGGTGTCGATAGGCATTTCAGATATAGGTGTCGATAGGCATTTCAGATATAGGTGTCGATAGGCATTTCAGATATAGGTGTCGATAGGCATTTCAGATACAGGTGTCGATAGGCATTTCAGATATAGGTGTCGATAGGCATTTCAGATATAGGTGCCGATAGGCATTTCAGATATAGTTGCCGATTGGCATTTTAAAAATAGGTGCCGATAGGCATTTCAGATATAGAAGCCGATAGGCATTTCAAATATAGGTGCCGATAGGCATTCCAGATATGGTTGCCGATAGGCATTTCAAATATAGGTGCTGATAGGCATTTCAGATGTAATTTCCGATAGGCATTTCAAAAATAGGTGTCGATAGGCATTTCAGATATAGGTGTCGATAGGCATTTCAGATATAGGTGTCGATAGGCATTTCAGATATAGGTGTCGATAGGCATTTCAGATATAGGTGTCGATAGGCATTTCAGATATAGGTGTCGATAGGCATTTCAGATATAGGTGTCGATAGGCATTTCAGATATAGGTGCCGATAGGCATTTCAGATATAGTTGCCGATTGGCATTTTAAAAATAGGTGCCGATAGGCATTTCAGAGATAGAAGCCGATAGGCATTTCAAATATAGGTGCCGATAGGCATTCCAGATATGGTTGCCGATAGGCATTTCAAATATAGGTGCTGATAGGCATTTCAGATGTAGTTTCCGATAGGCATTTCAAAAATAGGTGTCGATGGGCATTTCAGATATAGGTGTCGATAGGCATTTCAGATATAGGTGTCGGTAGGCATTTCAGATATAGGTGTCGATAGGCATTTCAGATATAGGTGTCGATAGGCATTTCAGATATAGGTGTCGATAGGCATTTCAGATATAGGTGTCGATAGGCATTTCAGATATAGGTGTCGATAGGCATTTCAGATATAGGTGCCGATAGGCATTTCAGATATAGTTGCCGATTGGCATTTTAAAAATAGGTGCCGATAGGCATTTCAGATATAGAAGCCGATAGGCATTTCAAATATAGGTGCCGATAGGCATTTCAGAGATAGAAGCCGATAGGCATTTCAAATATAGGTGCCGATAGGCATTCCAGATATGGTTGCCGATAGGCATTTCAAATATAGGTGCTGATAGGCATTTCAGATGTAGTTTCCGATAGGCATTTCAAAAATAGGTGTCGATAGGCATTTCAGATATAGGTGTCGATAGGCATTTCAGATATAGGTGTCGATAGGCATTTCAGATATAGGTGTCGATAGGCATTTCAGATATAGGTGTCGATAGGCATTTCAGATATAGGTGTCGATAGGCATTTCAGATATAGTTGCCGATTGGCATTTTAAAAATAGGTGCCGATAGGCATTTCAGAGATAGAAGCCGATAGGCATTTCAAATATAGGTGCCGATAGGCATTCCAGATATGGTTGCCGATAGGCATTTCAAATATAGGTGCTGATAGGCATTTCAGATGTAGTTTCCGATAGGCATTTCAAAAATAGGTGTCGATAGGCATTTCAGATATAGGTGTCGATAGGCATTTCAGATATAGGTGTCGATAGGCATTTCAGATATAGGTGTCGATAGGCATTTCAGATATGGGTGTCGATAGGCATTTCAGATATAGGTGTCGATAGGCATTTCAGATATAGGTGTCGATAGGCATTTCAGATATAGGTGTCGATAGGCATTTCAGATATAGGTGCCGATAGGCATTTCAGATATAGTTGCCGATTGGCATTTTAAAAATAGGTGCCGATAGGCATTTCAGATATAGAAGCCGATAGGCATTTCAAATATAGTTGCCGATAGGCATTCCAGATATGGTTGCCGATAGGCATTTCAAATATAGGTGCTGATAGGCATTTCAGATGTAGTTTCCGATAGGCATTTCAAAAATAGGTGTCGATAGGCATTTCAGATATAGGTGCCGATAGGCATTTCAGATATAGTTGCCGATAGGCATTTCAAATATAGGTGCTGATAGGCATTTCAGATGTAGTTTCCGATAGGCATTTCAAAAATAGGTGTCGATAGGCATTTCAGATATAGGTGTCGATAGGCATTTCAGATATAGGTGTCGATAGGCATTTCAGATATAGGTGCCGATAGGCATTTCAGATATAGAAGCCGATAGGCATTTCAAATATAGATGCTGATAGGCATTTCAGAGATAGAAGCCGATAGGCATTTCAAATATAGGTGCCGATAGGCATTCCAGATATGGTTGCCGATAGGCATTTCAAATATAGGTGCTGATAGGCATTTCAGATGTAGTTTCCGATAGGCATTTCAAAAATAGGTGTCGATAGGCATTTCAGATATAGGTGTCGATAGGCATTTCAGATATAGGTGTCGATAGGCATTTCAGATATAGGTGTCGATAGGCATTTCAGATATAGGTGTCGATAGGCATTTCAGATATAGGTGTCGATAGGCATTTCAGATATAGGTGTCGATAGGCATTTCAGATATAGGTGTCGATAGGCATTTCAGATATAGGTGCCGATAGGCATTTCAGATATAGTTGCCGATTGGCATTTTAAAAATAGGTGCCGATAGGCATTTCAGATATAGAAGCCGATAGGCATTTCAAATATAGGTGCCGATGGGCATTCCAGATATGGTTGCCGATAGGCATTTCAAATATAGGTGCTGATAGGCATTTCAGATGTATTTTCCGATAGGCATTTCAAAAATAGGTGTCGATAGGCATGTCAGATATAGGTGTCGATAGGCATTTCAGATATAGGTGTCGATAGGCATTTCAGATATAGGTGTCGATAGGCATTTCAGATACAGGTGTCGATAGGCATTTCAGATATAGGTGTCGATAGGCATTTCAGATATAGGTGCCGATAGGCATTTCAGATATAGTTGCCGATTGGCATTTTAAAAATAGGTGCCGATAGGCATTTCAGATATAGAAGCCGATAGGCATTTCAAATATAGGTGCCGATAGGCATTCCAGATATGGTTGCCGATAGGCATTTCAAATATAGGTGCTGATAGGCATTTCAGATGTAATTTCCGATAGGCATTTCAAAAATAGGTGTCGATAGGCATTTCAGATATAGGTGTCGATAGGCATTTCAGATATAGGTGTCGATAGGCATTTCAGATATAGGTGTCGATAGGCATTTCAGATATAGGTGTCGATAGGCATTTCAGATATAGGTGTCGATAGGCATTTCAGATATAGGTGTCGATAGGCATTTCAGATATAGGTGCCGATAGGCATTTCAGATATAGTTGCCGATTGGCATTTTAAAAATAGGTGCCGATAGGCATTTCAGAGATAGAAGCCGATAGGCATTTCAAATATAGGTGCCGATAGGCATTCCAGATATGGTTGCCGATAGGCATTTCAAATATAGGTGCTGATAGGCATTTCAGATGTAGTTTCCGATAGGCATTTCAACAATAGGTGTCGATAGGCATTTCAGATATAGGTGTCGATAGGCATTTCAGATATAGGTGTCGGTAGGCATTTCAGATATAGGTGTCGATAGGCATTTCAGATATAGGTGTCGATAGGCATTTCAGATATAGGTGTCGATAGGCATTTCAGATATAGGTGTCGATAGGCATTTCAGATATAGGTGTCGATAGGCATTTCAGATATAGGTGCCGATAGGCATTTCAGATATAGTTGCCGATTGGCATTTTAAAAATAGGTGCCGATAGGCATTTCAGATATAGAAGCCGATAGGCATTTCAAATATAGGTGCCGATAGGCATTTCAGAGATAGAAGCCGATAGGCATTTCAAATATAGGTGCCGATAGGCATTCCAGATATGGTTGCCGATAGGCATTTCAAATATATGTGCTGATAGGCATTTCAGATGTAGTTTCCGATAGGCATTTCAAAAATAGGTGTCGATAGGCATTTCAGATATAGGTGTCGATAGGCATTTCAGATATAGGTGTCGATAGGCATTTCAGATATAGGTGTCGATAGGCATTTCAGATATAGGTGTCGATAGGCATTTCAGATATAGGTGTCGATAGGCATTTCAGATATAGTTGCCGATTGGCATTTTAAAAATAGGTGCCGATAGGCATTTCAGAGATAGAAGCCGATAGGCATTTCAAATATAGGTGCCGATAGGCATTCCAGATATGGTTGCCGATAGGCATTTCAAATATAGGTGCTGATAGGCATTTCAGATGTAGTTTCCGATAGGCATTTCAAAAATAGGTGTCGATAGGCATTTCAGATATAGGTGTCGATAGGCATTTCAGATATAGGTGTCGATAGGCATTTCAGATATAGGTGTCGATAGGCATTTCAGATATGGGTGTCGATAGGCATTTCAGATATAGGTGTCGATAGGCATTTCAGATATAGGTGTCGATAGGCATTTCAGATATAGGTGTCGATAGGCATTTCAGATATAGGTGCCGATAGGCATTTCAGATATAGTTGCCGATTGGCATTTTAAAAATAGGTGCCGATAGGCATTTCAGATATAGAAGCCGATAGGCATTTCAAATATAGTTGCCGATAGGCATTCCAGATATGGTTGCCGATAGGCATTTCAAATATAGGTGCTGATAGGCATTTCAGATGTAGTTTCCGATAGGCATTTCAAAAATAGGTGTCGATTGGCATTTCAGATATAGGTGTCGATAGGCATTTCAGATATAGGTGTCGATAGGCATTTCAGATATAGGTGTCTATAGGCATTTCAGATATAGGTGTCGATAGGCATTTCAGATATAGGTGTCGATAGGTATTTCAGATATAGGTGTCGATAGGCATTTCAGATATAGGTGCCGATAGGCATTTCAGATATAGTTGCCAATTGGCATTTTAAAAATAGGTGCCGATAGGCATTTCAGATATAGAAGCCGATAGGCATTTCAAATATAGATGCTGATAGGCATTTCAGAGATAGAAGCCGATAGGCATTTCAAATATAGGTGCCGATAGGCATTCCAGATATGGTTGCCGATAGGCATTTCAAATATAGGTGCTGATAGGCATTTCAGATGTAGTTTCCGATAGGCATTTCAAAAATAGGTGTCGATAGGCATTTCAGATATAGGTGTCGATAGGCATTTCAGATATAGGTGTCGATAGGCATTTCAGATATAGGTGTCGATAGGCATTTCAGATATAGGTGTCGATAGGCATTTCAGATATAGGTGTCGATAGGCATTTCAGATATAGGTGTCGATAGGCATTTCAGATATAGGTGTCGATAGGCATTTCAGATATAGGTGCCGATAGGCATTTCAGATATAGTTGCCGATTGGCATTTTAAAAATAGGTGCCGATAGGCATTTCAGATATAGAAGCCGATAGGCATTTCAAATATAGGTGCCGATAGGCATTCCAGATATGGTTGCCGATAGGCATTTCATATATAGGTGCTGATAGGCTTTTCAGATGTAGTTTCCGATAGGCATTTCAAAAATAGGTGTCGATAGGCATTTCAGATATAGGTGTCGATAGGCATTTCAGATATAGGTGTCGATAGGCATTTCAGATATAGGTGTCGATAGGCATTTCAGATATAGGTGTCGATAGGCATTTCAGATATAGGTGTCGATAGGCATTTCAGATATAGGTGCCGATAGGCATTTCAGATATAGTTGCCGATTGTCATTTTAAAAATAGGTGCCGATAGGCATTTCAGATATAGAAGCCGATAGGCATTTCAAATATAGGTGCCGATAGGCATTTCAGATATAGAAGCCGATAGGCATTTCAAATATAGGTGCTGATAGGCATTTCAGATGTAGTTTCCGATAGGCATTTCAAAAATAGGTGTCGATAGGCATTTCAGATATAGGTGTCGATAGGCATTTCAGATATAGGTGTCGATAGGCATTTCAGATATAGGTGTCGATAGGCATTTCAGATATAGGTGCCGATAGGCATTTCAGATATAGTTGCCGATTGGCATTTTAAAAATAGGTGCCGATAGGCATTTCAGATATAGAAGCCGATAGGCATTTCAAATATAGGTGCCAATAGGCATTCCAGATATGGTTGCCGATAGGCATTTTAAATATAGGTGCTGATAGGCATTTCAGATGTATTTTCCGATAGGCATTTCAAAAATAGGTGTCGATAGGCATTTCAGATATAGGTGTCGATAGGCATTTCAGATATAGGTGTCGATAGGCATTTCAGATATAGGTGTCAATAGGCATTTCAGATATAGGTGTCGATAGGCATTTCAGATATAGGTGTCGATAGGCATTTCAGATATAGGTGTCGATAGGCATTTCAGATATAGGTGTCGATAGGCATTTCAGATATAGGTGCCGATAGGCATTTCAGATATAGTTGCCGATTGGCATTTTAAAAATAGGTGCCGATAGGCATTTCAGATATAGAAGCCGATAGGCATTTCAAATATAGGTGCCGATAGGCATTCCAGATATGGTTGCCGATAGGCATTTCAAATATAAGTGCTGATAGGCATTTCAGATGTAGTTTCCGATAGGCATTTCAAAAATAGGTGTCGATAGGCATTTCAGATATAGGTGTCGATAGGCATTTCAGATATAGGTGTCGATAGGCATTTCAGATATAGGTGTCGATAGGCATTTCAGATATAGGTGTCGATAGGCATTTCAGATATAGGTGTCGATAGGCATTTCAGATATAGGTGTCGATAGGCATTTCAGATATAGGTGTCGATAGGCATTTCAGATATAGGTGTCGATAGGCATTTCAGATATAGGTGTCGATAGGCATTTCAGATATAGGTGTCGATAGGCATTTCAGATATAGTTGCCGATTGGCATTTTAAAAATAGGTGCCGATAGGCATTTCAGAGATAGAAGCCGATAGGCATTTCAAATATAGGTGCCGATAGGCATTCCAGATATGGTTGCCGATAGGCATTTCAAATATAGGTGCTGATAGGCATTTCAGATGTAGTTTCCGATAGGCATTTCAAAAATAGGTGTCGATAGGCATTTCAGATATAGGTGTCGATAGGCATTTCAGATATAGGTGTCGATAGGCATTTCAGATATAGGTGTCGATAGGCATTTCAGATATGGGTGTCGATAGGCATTTCAGATATAGGTGTCGATAGGCATTTCAGATATAGGTGTCGATAGGCATTTCAGATATAGGTGTCGATAGGCATTTCAGATATAGGTGCCGATAGGCATTTCAGATATAGTTGCCGATTGGCATTTTAAAAATAGGTGCCGATAGGCATTTCAGATATAGAAGCCGATAGGCATTTCAAATATAGTTGCCGATAGGCATTCCAGATATGGTTGCCGATAGGCATTTCAAATATAGGTGCTGATAGGCATTTCAGATGTAGTTTCCGATAGGCATTTCAAAAATAGGTGTCGATAGGCATTTCAGATATAGAAGCCGATAGGCATTTCAAATATAGGTGCCGATAGGCATTCCAGATATGGTTGCCGATAGGCATTTCAAATATAGGTGCTGATAGGCATTTCAGATGTAGTTTCCGATAGGCATTTCAAAAATAGGTGTCGATAGGCATTTCAGATATAGGTGCTGATAGGCATTTCAGATGTAGTTTCCGATAGGCATTTCAAAAATAGGTGTCGATAGGCATTTCAGATATAGTTGTCGATAGGCATTTCAGATATAGGTGTCGATAGGCATTTCAGATATAGGTGTCGATAGGCATTTCAGATATAGGTGTCGATAGGCATTTCAGATATAGGTGTCTATAGGCATTTCAGATATAGGTGTCGATAGGCATTTCAGATATAGGTGTCGATAGGCATTTCAGATATAGGTGTCGATAGGCATTTCAGATATAGGTGCCGATAGGCATTTCAGATATAGTTGCCAATTGGCATTTTAAAAATAGGTGCCGATAGGCATTTCAGATATAGAAGCCGATAGGCATTTCAAATATAGATGCTGATAGGCATTTCAGAGATAGAAGCCGATAGGCATTTCAAATATAGGTGCCGATAGGCATTCCAGATATGGTTGCCGATAGGCATTTCAAATATAGGTGCTGATAGGCATTTCAGATGTAGTTTCCGATAGGCATTTCAAAAATAGGTGTCGATAGGCATTTCAGATATAGGTGTCGATAGGCATTTCAGATATAGGTGTCGATAGGCATTTCAGATATAGGTGTCGATAGGCATTTCAGATATAGGTGTCGATAGGCATTTCAGATATAGGTGTCGATAGGCATTTCAGATATAGGTGTCGATAGGCATTTAAGATATAGGTGCCGATAGGCATTTCAGATATAGTTGCCGATTGGCATTTTAAAAATAGGTGCCGATAGGCATTTCAGATATAGAAGCCGATAGGCATTTCAAATATAGGTGCCGATAGGCATTTCAAAAATAGGTGTCGATAGGCATTTCAGATATAGGTGTCGATAGGCATTTCAGATATAGGTGTCGATAGGCATTTCAGATATAGGTGTCTATAGGCATTTCAGATATAGGTGTCGATAGGCATTTCAGATATAGGTGCCGATAGGCATTTCAGATATATGTGTCGATAGGCATTTCAGATATAGGTGTCGATAGGCATTTCAGATATAGGTGCCGATAGGCATTTCAGATATAGTTTCCGATTGGCATTTTAAAAATAGGTGCCGATAGGCATTTCAGATATAGAAGCCGATAGGCATTTCAAATATAGGTGCCGATAGGCATTCCAGATATGGTTGCCGATAGGCATTTCAAATATAGGTGCTGATAGGCACTTCAGATGTAGTTTCCGATAGGCATTTCAAAAATAGGTGTCGATAGGCATTTCAGATATAGTTGTCGATAGGCATTTCAGATATAGGTGTCGATAGGCATTTCAGATATAGGTGTCGATAGGCATTTCAGATATAGGTGTCGATAGGCATTTCAGATATAGGTGTCGATAGGCATTTCAGATATAGGTGTCGATAGGCATTTCAGATATAGGTGTCGATAGGCATTTCAGAGATAGGTGCCGATAGGCAATTCAGATATAGTTGCCGATTGGCATTTAAAAATAGGTGCCGATAGGCATTTCAGATATAGAAGCCGATAGGCATTTCAAATATAGGTGATGATAGGCATTCCAGATATGGTTGCCGATAGGCATTTCAAATATAGGTGCTGATAGGCATTTCAGATGTAGTTTCCGATAGGCATTTCAAAAATAGGTGTCGATAGGCATTTCAGATATAGGTGTCGATAGGCATTTCAGATATAGGTGTCGATAGGCATTTCAGATATAGGTGTCGATAGGCATTTCAGATATAGGTGTCGATAGGCATTTCAGATATAGGTGTCGATAGGCATTTCAGATATAGGTGTCGATAGGCATTTCAGATATAGGTGTCGATAGGCATTTCAGATATAGGTGTCGATAGGCATTTCAGATATAGGTGTCGATAGGCATTTCAGATATAGGTGTCGATAGGCAATTCAGATATAGGTGCCGATAGGCATTTCAGATATAGTTGCCGATTGGCATTTTAAAAATAGGTGCCGATAGGCATTTCAGATATAGAAGCCGATAGGCATTTCAAATATAGGTGCCGATAGGCATTCCAGATATTGTTGCCGATAGGCATTTCATATATAGGTGCTGATAGGCATTTCAGATGTTGTTTCCGATAGGCATTTCAAAAATAGGTGTCGATAGGCATTTCAGATATAGGTGTCGATAGGCATTTCAGATATAGGTGTCGATAGGCATTTCAGATATAGGTGTCGATAGGCATTTCAGATATAGGTGTCGATAGGCATTTCAGATATAGGTGTCGATAGGCATTTCAGATATAGGTGCCGATAGGCATTTCAGATATAGTTGCCGATTGGCATTTTAAAAATAGGTGCCGATAGGCATTTCAGATATAGAAGCCGATAGGCATTTCAAATATAGGTGCCGATAGGCATTCCAGATATGGTTGCCGATAGGCATTTCAAATATAGGTGCTGATAGGCATTTCAGATGTAGTTTCCGATAGGCATTTCAAAAATAGGTGTCGATAGGCATTTCAGATATAGGTGTCGATAGGCATTTCAGATACAGGTGTCGATAGGCATTTCAGATATAGGTGTCGATAGGCATTTCAGATATAGGTGCCGATAGGCATTTCAGATATAGTTGCCGATTGGCATTTTAAAAATAGGTGCCGATAGGCATTTCAGATATAGAAGCCGATAGGCATTTCAAATATAGGTGCCGATGGGCATTCCAGATATGGTTGCCGATAGGCATTTCAAATATAGGTGCTGATAGGCATTTCAGATGTATTTTCCGATAGGCATTTCAAAAATAGGTGTCGATAGGCATTTCAGATATAGGTGTCGATAGGCATTTCAGATATAGGTGTCGATAGGCATTTCAGATATAGGTGTCGATAGGCATTTCAGATACAGGTGTCGATAGGCATTTCAGATATAGGTGTCGATAGGCATTTCAGATATAGGTGCCGATAGGCATTTCAGATATAGTTGCCGATTGGCATTTTAAAAATAGGTGCCGATAGGCATTTCAGATATAGAAGCCGATAGGCATTTCAAATATAGGTGCCGATAGGCATTCCAGATATGGTTGCCGATAGGCATTTCAAATATAGGTGCTGATAGGCATTTCAGATGTAGTTTCCGATAGGCATTTCAAAAATAGGTGTCGATAGGCATTTCAGATATAGGTGTCGATAGGCATTTCAGATATAGGTGTCGATAGACATTTCAGATATAGGTGTCGATAGGCATTTCAGATATAGGTGCCGATAGGCATTTCAGATATAGTTGCCGATTGGCATTTTAAAAATAGGTGCCGATAGGCATTTCAGATATAGAAGCCGATAGGCATTTCAAATATAGGTGCCGATAGGCATTCCAGATATGGTTGCCGATAGGCATTTTAAATATAGGTGCTGATAGGCATTTCAGATGTATTTTCCGATAGGCATTTCAAAAATAGGTGTCGATAGGCATTTCAGATATAGGTGTCGATAGGCATTTCAGATATAGGTGTCGATAGGCATTTCAGATATAGGTGTCAATAGGCATTTCAGATATAGGTGTCGATAGGCATTTCAGATATAGGTGTCGATAGGCATTTCAGATATAGGTGTCGATAGGCATTTCAGATATAGGTGTCGATAGGCATTTCAGATATAGGTGTCGATAGGCATTTCAGATATAGGTGTCGATAGGCATTTCAGATATAGGTGTCGATAGGCATTTCAGATATAGGTGTCGATAAGCATTTCAGATATAGGTGTCGATAGGCATTTCAGATATAGGTGTCGATAGGCATTTCAGATATAGGTGTCGATAGGCATTTCAGATATAGTTGCCGATTGGCATTTTAAAAATAGGTGCCGATAGGCATTTCAGAGATAGAAGCCGATAGGCATTTCAAATATAGGTGCCGATAGGCATTCCAGATATGGTTGCCGTAGGCATTTCAAATATAGGTGCTGATAGGCATTTCAGATGTAGTTTCCGATAGGCATTTCAAAAATAGGTGTCGATAGGCATTTCAGATATAGGTGTCGATAGGCATTTCAGATATAGGTGTCGATAGGCATTTCAGATATAGGTGTCGATAGGCATTTCAGATATGGGTGTCGATAGGCATTTCAGATATAGGTGTCGATAGGCATTTCAGATATAGGTGTCGATAGGCATTTCAGATATAGGTGTCGATAGGCATTTCAGATATAGGTGCCGATAGGCATTTCAGATATAGTTGCCGATTGGCATTTTAAAAATAGGTGCCGATAGGCATTTCAGATATAGAAGCCGATAGGCATTTCAAATATAGTTGCCGATAGGCATTCCAGATATGGTTGCCGATAGGCATTTCAAATATAGGTGCTGATAGGCATTTCAGATGTAGTTTCCGATAGGCATTTCAAAAATAGGTGTCGATTGGCATTTCAGATATAGGTGTCGATAGGCATTTCAGATATAGGTGTCGATAGGCATTTCAGATATAGGTGTCTATACGCATTTCAGATATAGGTGTCGATAGGCATTTCAGATATAGGTGTCGATAGGCATTTCAGATATAGGTGTCGATAGGCATTTCAGATATAGGTGCCGATAGGCATTTCAGATATAGTTGCCAATTGGCATTTTAAAAATAGGTGCCGATAGGCATTTCAGATATAGAAGCCGATAGGCATTTCAAATATAGATGCTGATAGGCATTTCAGTGATAGAAGCCGATAGGCATTTCAAATATAGGTGCCGATAGGCATTCCAGATATGGTTGCCGATAGGCATTTCAAATATAGGTGCTGATAGGCATTTCAGATGTAGTTTCCGATAGGCATTTCAAAAATAGGTGTCGATAGGCATTTCAGATATAGGTGTCGATAGGCATTTCAGATATAGGTGTCGATAGGCATTTCAGATATAGGTGTCGATAGGCATTTCAGATATAGGTGTCGATAGGCATTTCAGATATAGGTGTCGATAGGCATTTCAGATATAGGTGTCGATAGGCATTTAAGATATAGGTGCCGATAGGCATTTCAGATATAGTTGCCGATTGGCATTTTAAAAATAGGTGCCGATAGGCATTTCAGATATAGAAGCCGATAGGCATTTCAAATATAGGTGCCGATAGGCATTTCAAAAATAGGTGTCGATAGGCATTTCAGATATAGGTGTCGATAGGCATTTCAGATATAGGTGTCGATAGGCATTTCAGATATAGGTGTCTATAGGCATTTCAGATATAGGTGTCGATAGGCATTTCAGATATAGGTGCCGATAGGCATTTCAGATATAGGTGTCGATAGGCATTTCAGATATAGGTGTCGATAGGCATTTCAGATATAGGTGCCGATAGGCATTTCAGATATAGTTGCCGATTGGCATTTTAAAAATAGGTGCCGATAGGCATTTCAGATATAGAAGCCGATAGGCATTTCAAATATAGGTGCCGATAGGCATTCCAGATATGGTTGCCGATAGGCATTTCAAATATAGGTGCTGATAGGCATTTCAGATGTAGTTTCCGATAGGCATTTCAAAAATAGGTGTCGATAGGCATTTCAGATATAGGTGTCGATAGGCATTTCAGATATAGGTGTCGATAGGCATTTCAGATATAGGTGTCGATAGGCATTTCAGATATAGGTGTCGATAGGCATTTCAGATATAGGTGTCGATAGGCATTTCAGATATAGGTGTCGATAGGCATTTCAGAGATAGGGGCCGATAGGCATTTCAGATATAGTTGCCGATTGGCATTTTAAAAATAGGTGCCGATAGGCATTTCAGATATAGAAGCCGATAGGCATTTCAAATATAGGTGATGATAGGCATTCAAGATATGGTTGCCGATAGGCATTTCAAATATAGGTGCTGATAGGCATTTCAGATGTAGTTTCCGATAGGCATTTCAAAAATAGGTGTCGATAGGCATTTCAGATATAGGTGTCGATAGGCATTTCAGATATAGGTGTCGATAGGCATTTCAGATATAGGTGTCGATAGGCATTTCAGATATAGGTGTCGATAGGCATTTCAGATATAGGTGTCGATAGGCATTTCAGATATAGGTGTCGATAGGCATTTCAGATATAGGTGTCGATAGGCATTTCAGATATAGGTGTCGATAGGCATTTCAGATATAGGTGTCGATAGGCATTTCAGATATAGGTGTCGATAGGCAATTCAGATATAGGTGCCGATAGGCATTTCAGATATAGTTGCCGATTGGCATTTTAAAAATAGGTGCCGATAGGCATTTCAGATATAGAAGCCGATAGGCATTTCAAATATAGGTGCCGATAGGCATTCCAGATATGGTTGCCGATAGGCATTTCATATATAGGTGCTGATAGGCATTTCAGATGTAGTTTCCGATAGGCATTTCAAAAATAGGTGTCGATAGGCATTTCAGATATAGGTGTCGATAGGCATTTCAGATATAGGTGTCGATAGGCATTTCAGATATAGGTGTCGATAGGCATTTCAGATATAGGTGTCGATAGGCATTTCAGATATAGGTGTCGATAGGCATTTCAGATATAGGTGCCGATAGGCATTTCAGATATAGTTGCCGATTGGCATTTTAAAAATAGGTGCCGATAGGCATTTCAGATATAGAAGCCGATAGGCATTTCAAATATAGGTGCCGATAGGCATTCCAGATATGGTTGCCGATAGGCATTTCAAATATAGGTGCTGATAGGCATTTCAGATGTAGTTTCCGATAGGCATTTCAAAAATAGGTGTCGATAGGCATTTCAGATATAGGTGTCGATAGGCATTTCAGATACAGGTGTCGATAGGCATTTCAGATATAGGTGTCGATAGGCATTTCAGATATAGGTGCCGATAGGCATTTCAGATATAGTTGCCGATTGGCATTTTAAAAATAGGTGCCGATAGGCATTTCAGATATAGAAGCCGATAGGCATTTCAAATATAGGTGCCGATGGGCATTCCAGATATGGTTGCCGATAGGCATTTCAAATATAGGTGCTGATAGGCATTTCAGATGTATTTTCCGATAGGCATTTCAAAAATAGGTGTCGATAGGCATTTCAGATATAGGTGTCGATAGGCATTTCAGATATAGGTGTCGATAGGCATTTCAGATATAGGTGTCGATAGGCATTTCAGATACAGGTGTCGATAGGCATTTCAGATATAGGTGTCGATAGGCATTTCAGATATATGTGCCGATAGGCATTTCAGATATAGTTGCCGATTGGCATTTTAAAAATAGGTGCCGATAGGCATTTCAGATATAGAAGCCGATAGGCATTTCAAATATAGGTGCCGATAGGCATTCCAGATATGGTTGCCGATAGGCATTTCAAATATAGGTGCTGATAGGCATTTCAGATGTAATTTCCGATAGGCATTTCAAAAATAGGTGTCGATAGGCATTTCAGATATAGGTGTCGATAGGCACTTCAGATATAGGTGTCGATAGGCATTTCAGATATAGGTGTCGATAGGCATTTCAGATATAGGTGTCGATAGGCATTTCAGATATAGGTGTCGATAGGCATTTCAGATATAGGTGTCGATAGGCATTTCAGATATAGGTGCCGATAGGCATTTCAGATATAGTTGCCGATTGGCATTTTAAAAATAGGTGCCGATAGGCATTTCAGAGATAGAAGCCGATAGGCATTTCAAATATAGGTGCCGATAGGCATTCCAGATATGGTTGCCGATAGGCATTTCAAATATAGGTGCTGATAGGCATTTCAGATGTAGTTTCCGATAGGCATTTCAAAAATAGGTGTCGATAGGCATTTCAGATATAGGTGTCGATAGGCATTTCAGATATAGGTGTCGGTAGGCATTTCAGATATAGGTGTCGATAGGCATTTCAGATATAGGTGTCGATAGGCATTTCAGATATAGGTGTCGATAGGCATTTCAGATATAGGTGTCGATAGGCATTTCAGATATAGGTGTCGATAGGCATTTCAGATATAGGTGCCGATAGGCATTTCAGATATAGTTGCCGATTGGCATTTTAAAAATAGGTGCCGATAGGCATTTCAGATATAGAAGCCGATAGGCATTTCAAATATAGGTGCCGATAGGCATTCCAGATATGGTTGCCGATAGGCATTTCAAATATAGGTGCTGATAGGCATTTCAGATGTAGTTTCCGATAGGCATTTCAAAAATAGGTGTCGATAGGCATTTCAGATATAGGTGTCGATAGGCATTTCAGATATAGGTGTCGATAGGCATTTCAGATATAGGTGTCTATAGGCATTTCAGATATAGGTGTCGATAGGCATTTCAGATATAGGTGTCGATAGGCATTTCAGATATAGGTGTCGATAGGCATTTCAGATATAGGTGCCGATAGGCATTTCAGATATAGTTGCCGATTGGCATTTTAAAAATAGGTGCCGATAGGCATTTCAGATATAGAAGCCGATAGGCATTTCAAATATAGGTGCCGATAGGCATTTCAGAGATAGAAGCCGATAGGCATTTCAAATATAGGTGCCGATAGGCATTCCAGATATGGTTGCCGATAGGCATTTCAAATATAGGTGCTGATAGGCATTTCAGATGTAGTTTCCGATAGGCATTTCAAAAATAGGTGTCGATAGGCATTTCAGATATAGGTGTCGATAGGCATTTCAGATATAGGTGTCGATAGGCATTTCAGATATAGGTGTCGATAGGCATTTCAGATATAGGTGTCGATAGGCATTTCAGATATAGGTGTCGATAGGCATTTCAGATATAGGTGTCGATAGGCATTTCAGATATAGGTGCCGATAGGCATTTCAGATATAGTTGCCGATTGGCATTTTAAAAATAGGTGCCGATAGGCATTTCAGATATAGAAGCCGATAGGCATTTCAAATATAGGTGCCGATAGGCATTCCAGATATGGTTGCCGATAGGCATTTCAAATATAGTTGCTGATAGGCATTTCAGATGTAGTTTCCGATAGGCATTTCAAAAATAGGTGTCGATAGGCATTTCAGATATAGGTGTCGATAGGCATTTCAATATAGGTGTCGATAGGCATTTCAGATATAGGTGTCTATAGGCATTTCAGATATAGGTGTCGATAGGCATTTCAGATATAGGTGTCGATAGGCATTTCAGATTTAGGTGTCGATAGGCATTTCAGATATAGGTGTCGATAGGCATTTCAGATATAGGTGCCGATAGGCATTTTAGATATAGTTGCCGATTGGCATTTTAAAAATAGGTGCCGATAGGCATTTCAGATATAGAAGCCGATAGGCATTTCAAATATAGGTGCCGATAGGCATTCCAGATATGTTTGCCGATAGGCATTTCAAATATAGGTGCTGATAGGCATTTCAGATGTAGTTTCCGATAGGCCTTTCAAAAATAGGTGTCGATAGGCATTTCAGATATAGGTGTCGATAGGCATTTCAGATATAGGTGTCGATAGGCATTTTAGATATAGGTGTCGATAGGCATTTCAGATATAGGTGTCGATAGGCATTTCAGATATAGGTGTCGATAGGCATTTCAGATATAGGTGTCGATAGGCATTTCAGATATAGGTGTCGATAGGCATTTCAGATATATGTGTCGATAGGCATTTCAGATATAGGTGCCGATAGGCATTTCAGATATAGTTGCCGATTGGCATTTTAAAAATAGGAGCCGATAGGCATTTCAGATATAGAAGCCGATAGGCATTTCAAATATAGGTGCCGATAGGCATTCCAGATATGGTTGCCGATAGGCATTTCAAATATAGGTGCTGATAGGCATTTCAGATGTAGTTTCCGATAGGCATTTCAAAAATAGGTGTCGATAGGCATTTCAGATATAGGTGTCGATAGGCATTTCAGATATAGGTGTCGATAGGCATTTCAGATATAGGTGTCGATAGGCATTTCAGATATAGATGTCGATAGGCATTTCAGATATAGGTGTCGATAGGCATTTCAGATATAGGTGTCGATAGGCATTTCAGATATAAGTGTCGATAGGCATTTCAGATATAGGTGTCGATAGGCATTTCAGATATAGGTGTCGAGAGGCATTTCAGATATAGGTGTCGATAGGCATTTCAGATATAGGTGTCGATAGGCATTTCAGATATAGAAGCCGATAGGCATTTCAAATATAGGTGCCGATAGGCATTCCAGATATGGTTGCCGATAGGCATTTCAAATATAGGTGCTGAAAGGCATTTCAGATGTAGTTTCCGATAGGCATTTCAAAAATAGGTGTCGATAGGCATTTCAGATATAGATGTCGATAGGCATTTCAGATATAGGTGTCGATAGGCATTTCAGATATAGGTGTACTATAGGCATTTCAGATATAGGTGTCGATAGGCATTTCAGATATAGGTGCCGATAGGCATTTCAGATATAGGTGTCGATAGGCATTTCAGATATAGGTGTCGATAGGCATTTCAGATATAGGTGCCGATAGGCATTTCAGATATAGTTGCCGATTGGCATTTTAAAAATAGGTGCCGATAGGCATTTCAGATATAGAAGCCGATAGGCATTTCAAATATAGGTGCCGATAGGCATTCCAGATATGGTTGCCGATAGGCATTTCAAATATAGGTGCTGATAGGCATTTCAGATGTAGTTTCCGATAGGCATTTCAAAAATAGGTGTCGATAGGCATTTCAGATATAGGTGTCGATAGGCATTTCAGATATAGGTGTCGATAGGCATTTCAGATATAGGTGTCGATAGGCATTTCAGATAAAGGTGCCGATAGGCATTTCAGATATAGTTGCCGATTGGCATTTTAAAAATAGGTGCCGATAGGCATTTCAGATATAGAAGCCGATAGGCATTTCAAATATAGGTGCCGATAGGCATTCCAGATATGGTTGCCGATAGGCATTTCAAATATAGGTGCTGATAGGCATTTCAGATGTAGTTTCCGATAGGCATTTCAAAAATAGGTGAAGATAGGCATTTCAGATATAGGTGTCGATAGGCATTTCAGATATAGGTGTCGATAGGCATTTCAGATATAGGTGTCGATAGGCATTTCAGATATAGGTGTCGATAGGCATTTCAGATATAGGTGTCGATAGGCATTTCAGAGATAGGTGCCGATAGGCATTTCAGATATAGTTGCCTATTGGCATTTTAAAAATAGGTGCCGATAGGCATTTCAGATATAGAAGCCGATAGGCATTTCAAATATAGGTGATGATAGGCATTCCAGATATGGTTGCCTATAGGCATTTCAAATATAGGTGCTGATAGGCATTTCAGATGTAGTTTCCGATAGGCATTTCAAAAATAGGTGGCGATAGGCATTTCAGATATAGGTGTCGATAGGCATTTCAGATGTAGTTTCCGATAGGCATTTCAAAAATAGGTGTCGATAGGCATTTCAGATATAGGTGTCGATAGGCATTTCAGATATAGGTGTCGATAGGCATTTCAGATATAGGTGTCGATAGGCATTTAAGATAAAGGTGTCGATAGGCATTTCAGATATAGGTGTCGATAGGCTTTTCAGATATAGGTGTCGATAGGCATTTCAGATATAGGTGTCGATAGGCATTTCAGATATAGGTGCCGATAGGCATTTCAGATATAGTTGCCGATTGGCATTTTAAAAATATGTGCCGATAGGCATTTCAGATATAGAAGCCGATAGGCATTTCAAATATAGGTGCCGATAGGCATTCCAGATATGGTTGCCGATAGGCATTTTAAATATAGGTGCTGATAGGCATTTCAGATGTATTTTCCGATAGGCATTTCAAAAATAGGTGTCGATAGGCATTTCAGATATAGGTGTCGATAGGCATTTCAGATATAGGTGTCGATAGGCATTTCAGATATAGGTGTCAATAGGCATTTCAGATATAGGTGTCGATAGGCATTTCAGATATAGGTGTCGATAGGCATTTCAGATATAGGGGTCGATAGTCATTTCAGATATAGGTGTCGATAGGCATTTCATTATAGGTGCCGATAGGCATTTCAGATATAGTTGCCGATTGGCATTTTAAAAATAGGTGCCGATAGGCATTTCAGATATAGAAGCCGATAGGCATTTCAAATATAGGTGCCGATAGGCATTCCAGATATGGTTGCCGATAGGCATTTCAAATATAAGTGCTGATAGGCATTTCAGATGTAATTTCCGATAGGCATTTCAAAAATAGGCGTCGATAGGCATTTCAGATATAGGTGTCGATAGGCATTTCAGATATAGGTGTCGATAGGCATTTCAGATATAGGTGTCGATAGGCATTTCAGATATAGGTGTCGATAGGCATTTCAGATATAGGTGTCGATAGGCATTTCAGATATAGGTGTCGATAGGCATTTCAGATATAGGTGTCGATAGGCATTTCAGATATAGATGTCGATAGGCATTTCAGATATAGTTGCCGATTGGCATTTTAAAAATAGGTGCCGATTGGCATTTTAAAAATAGGTGCCGATAGGCATTTCAGAGATAGAAGCCGATAGGCATTTCAAATATAGGTGCCGATAGGCATTCCAGATATGGTGCCGATAGGCATTTCAAATATAGGTGCTGATAGGCATTTCAGATGTAGTTTCCGATAGGCATTTCAAAAATAGGTGTCGATAGGCATTTCAGATATAGGTGTCGATAGGCATTTCAGATATAGGTGTCGATAGGCATTTCAGATATAGGTGTCGATAGGCATTTCAGATATGGGTGTCGATAGGCATTTCAGATATAGGTGTCGATAGGCATTTCAGATATAGGTGTCGATAGGCATTTCAGATATAGGTGTCGATAGGCATTTCAGATATAGGTGCCGATAGGCATTTCAGATATAGTTGCCGATTGGCATTTTAAAAATAGGTGCCGATAGGCATTTCAGATATAGAAGCCGATAGGCATTTCAAATATAGTTGCCGATAGGCATTGCAGATATGGTTGCCGATAGGCATTTCAAATATAGGTGCTGATAGGCATTTCAGATGTAGTTTCCAATAGGCATTTCAAAAATAGGTGTCGATTGGCATTTCAGATATAGGTGTCGATAGGCATTTCAGATATAGGTGTCGATAGGCATTTCAGATATAGGTGTCTATAGGCATTTCAGATATAGGTGTCGATAGGCATTTCAGATATAGGTGTCGATAGGCATTTCAGATATAGGTGTCGATAGGCATTTCAGATATAGGTGCCGATAGGCATTTCAGATATAGTTGCCAATTGGCATTTTAAAAATAGGTGCCGATAGGCATTTCAGATATAGAAGCCGATAGGCATTTCAAATATAGATGCTGATAGGCATTTCAGAGATAAAAGCCGATAGGCATTTCAAATATAGGTGCCGATAGGCATTCCAGATATGGTTGCCGATAGGCATTTCAAATATAGGTGCTGATAGGCATTTCAGATGTAGTTTCCGATAGGCATTTCAAAAATAGGTGTCGATAGGCATTTCAGATATAGGTGTCGATAGGCATTTCAGATATAGGTGTCGATAGGCATTTCAGATATAGGTGTCGAAAGGCATTTCAGATATAGGTGTCGATAGGCATTTCAGATACAGGTGTCGATAGGCATTTAAGATATAGGTGCCGATAGGCATTTCAGATATAGTTGCCGATTGGCATTTTAAAAATAGGTGCCGATAGGCATTTCAGATATAGAAGCCGATAGGCATTTCAAATATAGGTGCCGATAGGCATTCCAGATATGGTTGCCGATAGGCATTTCAAATATAGGTGCTGATAGGCATTTCAGATGTAGTTTCCGATAGGCATTTCAAAAATAGGTGTCGATAGGCATTTCAGATATAGGTGTCGATAGGCATTTCAGATATAGGTGTCGATAGGCATTTCAGATATAGGTGTCTATAGGCATTTCAGATATAGGTGTCGATAGACATTTCAGATATAGGTGCCGATAGGCATTTCAGATATAGGTGTCGATAGGCATTTCAGATATAGGTGTCGATAGGCATTTCAGATATAGGTGCCGATAGGCATTTCAGATATAGTTGCCGATTGGCATTTTAAAAATAGGTGCCGATAGGCATTTCAGATATAGAAGCCGATAGGCATTTCAAATATAGGTGCCGATAGGCATTCCAGATATGGTTGCCGATAGGCATTTAAAATATAGGTGCTGATAGGCATTTCAGATGTAGTTT
The DNA here is from genome assembly GCA_034508555.1 of Venustoraphidia nigricollis. Classification (NCBI taxonomy): domain Eukaryota; kingdom Metazoa; phylum Arthropoda; class Insecta; order Raphidioptera; family Raphidiidae; genus Venustoraphidia; species Venustoraphidia nigricollis. Next base: position 3,932 of record JAVRKA010000914.1, on the reverse strand, counting down.
CCGATAGGCATTTCAAAAATAGGTGTCGATAGGCATTTCAGATATAGGTGTCGATAGGCATTTCAGATATAGGTGTCGATAGGCATTTCAGATAAAGGTGTCGATAGGCATTTCAGATATAGGTGTCGATAGGCATTTCAGATATAGGTGTCGATAGGCATTTCAGATATAGGTGTCGATAGGCATTTCAGATATAGGTGTCGATAGGCATTTCAGAGATAGGTGCCGATAGGCATTTCAGATATAGTTGCCGATTGGCATAATAAAAATAGGTGCCGATAGGCATTTCAGATATAGAAGCCGATAGGCATTTCAAATATAGGTGATGATAGGCATTCCAGATATGGTTGCCGATAGGCATTTCAAATATAGGTGCTGATAGGCATTTCAGATGTAGTTTCCGATAGGCATTTCAAAAATAGGTGTCGATAGGCATTTCAGATATAGGTGTCGATAGGCATTTCAGATATAGGTGTCGATAGGCATTTCAGATATAGGTGTCGATAGGCATTTCAGATATAGGTGTCGATAGGCATTTCAGATATAGGTGTCGATAGGCATTTCAGATATAGGTGTCGATAGGCATTTCAGATATAGGTGTCGATAGGCATTTCAGATATAGGTGTCGATAGGCATTTCAGATATAGGTGTCGATAGGCATTTCAGATATAGGTGCCGATAGGCATTTCAGATATAGTTGCCGATTGGCATTTTAAAAATAGGTGCCGATAGGCATTTCAGATATAGAAGCCGATAGGCATTTCAAATATAGGTGCCGATAGGCATTCCAGATATGGTTGCCGATAGGCATTTCATATATAGGTGCTGATAGGCATTTTAGATGTAGTTTCCGATAGGCATTTCAAAAATAGGTGTCGATAGGCATTTCAGATATAGGTGTCGATAGGCATTTCAGATATAGGTGTCGATAGGCATTTCAGATATAGGTGTCGATAGGCATTTCAGATATAGGTGTCGATAGGCATTTCAGATATAGGTGTCGATAGGCATTTCAGATATAGGTGCCGATAGGCATTTCAGATATAGTTGCCGATTGGCATTTTACAAATAGGTGCCGATAGGCATTTCAGATATAGAAGCCGATAGGCATTTCAAATATAGGTGCCGATAGGCATTCCAGATATGGTTGCCGATAGGCATTTCAAATATAGGTGCTGATAGGCATTTCAGATGTAGTTTCCGATAGGCATTTCAAAAATAGGTGTCGATAGGCATTTCAGATATAGGTGTCGATAGGCATTTCAGATACAGGTGTCGATAGGCATTTCAGATATAGGTGTCGATAGGCATTTCAGATATAGGTGCCGATAGGCATTTCAGATATAGTTGCCGATTGGCATTTTAAAAATAGGTGCCGATAGGCATTTCAGATATAGAAGCCGATAGGCATTTCAAATATAGGTGCCGATGGGCATTCCAGATATGGTTGCCGATAGGCATTTCAAATATAGGTGCTGATAGGCATTTCAGATGTATTTTCCGATAGGCATTTCAAAAATAGGTGTCGATAGGCATTTCAGATATAGGTGTCGATAGGCATTTCAGATATAGGTGTCGATAGGCATTTCAGATATTGGTGTCGATAGGCATTTCAGATACAGGTGTCGATAGGCATTTCAGATATAGGTGTCGATAGGCATTTCAGATATAGGTGCCGATAGGCATTTCAGATATAGTTGCCGATTGGCATTTTAAAAATAGGTGCCGATAGGCATTTCAGATATAGAAGCCGATAGGCATTTCAAATATAGGTGCCGATAGGCATTCCAGATATGGTTGCCGATAAGCATTTCAAATATAGGTGCTGATAGGCATTTCAGATGTAATTTCCGATAGGCATTTCAAAAATAGGTGTCGATAGGCATTTCAGATATAGGTGTCGATAGGCATTTCAGATATAGGTGTCGATAGGCATTTCAGATATAGGTGTCGATAGGCATTTCAGATATAGGTGTCGATAGGCATTTCAGATATAGGTGTCGATAGGCATTTCAGGAATAGGTGTCGATAGGCATTTCAGATATAGGTGCCGATAGGCATGTCAGATATAGTTGCCGATTGGCATTTTAAAAATAGGTGCCGATAGGCATTTCAGAGATAGAAGCCGATAGGCATTTCAAATATAGGTGCCGATAGGCATTCCAGATATGGTTGCCGATAGGCATTTCAAATATAGGTGCTGATAGGCATTTCAGATGTAGTTTCCGATAGGCATTTCAAAAATAGGTGTCGATAGGCATTTCAGATATAGGTGTCGATAGGCATTTCAGATATAGGTGTCGGTAGGCATTTCAGATATAGGTGTCGATAGGCATTTCAGATATAGGTGTCGATAGGCATTTCAGATATAGGTGTCGATAGGCATTTCAGATATAGGTGTCGATAGGCATTTCAGATATAGGTGTCGATAGGCATTTCAGATATAGGTGCCGATAGGCATTTCAGATATAGTTGCCGATTGGCATTTTAAAAATAGGTGCCGATAGGCATTTCAGATATAGAAGCCGATAGGCATTTCAAATATAGGAGCCGATAGGCATTCCAGATATGGTTGCCGATAGGCATTGCAAATATAGGTGCTGATAGGCATTTCAGATGTAGTTTCCGATAGGCATTTCAAAAATAGGTGTCGATAGGCATTTCAGATATAGGTGTCGATAGGCATTTCAGATATAGGTGTCGATAGGCATTTCAGATATAGGTGTCTATAGGCATTTCAGATATAGGTGTCGATAGGCATTTCAGATATAGGTGTCGATAGGCATTTCAGATATAGGTGTCGATAGGCATTTCAGATATAGGTGCCGATAGGCATTTCAGATATAGTTGCCGATTGGCATTTTAAAAATAGGTGTCGATAGGCATTTCAGATATAGGTGTCGATAGGCATTTCAGATATAGGTGTCGGTAGGCATTTCAGATATAGGTGTCGATAGGCATTTCAGATATAGGTGTCGATAGGCATTTCAGATATAGGTGTCGATAGGCATTTCAGATATAGGTGTCGATAGGCATTTCAGATATAGGTGCCGATAGGCATTTCAGATATAGTTGCCGATTGGCATTTTAAAAATAGGTGCCGATAGGCATTTCAGATATAGAAGCCGATAGGCATTTCAAATATAGGTGCCGATAGGCATTTCAGATATAGAAGCCGATAGGCATTTCAAATATAGGTGCCGATAGGCATTCCAGATATGGTTGCCGATAGGCATTTCAAATATAGGTGCTGATAGGCATTTCAGATGTAGTTTCCGATAGGCATTTCAAAAATAGGTGTCGATAGGCATTTCAGATATAGGTGTCGATAGGCATTTCAGATATAGGTGTCGATAGGCATTTCAGATATAGGTGTCGATAGGCATTTCAGATATAGATGTCGATAGGCATTTCAGATATAGTTGTCGATAGGCATTTCAGATATAGGTGTCGATAGGCATTTCAGATTAAGTGTCGATAGGCATTTCAGATATAGGTGTCGATAGGCATTTCAGATATAGGTGTCGAGAGGCATTTCAGATATAGGTGTCGATAGGCATTTCAGATATAGGTGTCGATAGGCATTTCAGATATAGAAGCCGATAGGCATTTCAAATATAGGTGCCGATAGGCATTCCAGATATGGTTGCCGATAGGCATTTCAAATATAGGTGCTGATAGGCATTTCAGATGTAGTTTCCGATAGGCATTTCAAAAATAGGTGTCGATAGGCATTTCAGATATAGATGTCGATAGGCATTTCAGATATAGGTGTCGATAGGCATTTCAGATATAGGTGTCTATAGGCATTTCAGATATAGGTGTCGATAGGCATTTCAGATATAGGTGCCGATAGGCATTTCAGATATAGGTGTCGATAGGCATTTCAGATATAGGTGTCGATAGGCATTTCAGATATAGGTGCCGATAGG
>JAVRKA010000913.1:0-40005 GCA_034508555.1 Venustoraphidia nigricollis | reverse complement strand
GGCAACTATATCTGAAATGCCTATCGGCACCTATATCTGAAATGCCTTACGGCACCTATTTTTGAAATGCCTATCGGAAACTACATCTGCAATGCGTATCAGCACCTATATTTGAAATGCCTATCGGCAACCATATCTGGAATACCTATCGGCACCTATATTTGAAATGCCTATCGGCTTCTATATCTGAAATGCCTATCGGCACCTATTTTTAAAATGCCAATCGGCAACTATATCTGAAATACCTATCGGCACCTATATCTGAAATGCCTATCGGCACCTATTTTTGAAATGCCTATCGGAAACTACATCTGAAATGCCTATCAGCACCAATATTTGAAATGCCTATCGGCAACCATATCTGAAATGCCTATCGACACCTATATTTGAAATACCTATCGGCTTCTATATCTAAAATGCCTATCGGCACCTATTTTTAAAATGCCAATCGGCAACTATATCTGAAATGCCTATCGGCACCTATATCAGAAATGCCTATCGGCACCAATTTTAGAAATGCCTATCCGAAACTACATCTGAAATGCCTATCAGCACCTATATTTTAAATGCCTATCGGCAACCATATCTGGAATGCCTATCAGCACCTATATTTGAAATGCCTATCGGCTTCTATATCTGAAATGCCTATCGGCACCTATTTTTAAAATGCTAATCGGCAACTATATCTGAAATGCCTATCGGCACCTATATCTGAAATGCCTATCGGCACCTATTTTTGAAATGCCTATCGGAAACTACATCTGAAATGCCTATCAGCACCTATATTTGAAATGCCTATCGGCAACCATATCTGGAATGCCTATCGGCACCTATATTTGAAATGCCTATCGGCTTCAATATCTGAAATGGCTATCGGCACCTATTTTTAAAATGCCAATCGGCAACTATATCTGAAGTGCCTATCGGCACCTATATCTGAATTGCCTATCGGCACCTATTTTTGAAATGCCTATCGAAAACTACATCTGAAATGCCTATAAGCACCTATATTTGAAATGCCTATCGGCAACCACATCAGAAATGCCTATCGGCACCTATATCTGAAATGCCTTTCGGCATTTATATCTGAAATGCCTATCGACACCTATATACGAAATGCCTATCGGCACCTATATTTTAAATGCCTATCGGCAACTATATCTGATATGCCTATCGGCACCTATATCTGAAATGCCTATCGGCACCTATTTTTGAAATGCCTATCGGAAACTACATCTAAAATGCCTATCGGCACCTATTTTTAAAGTGCCAATCGGCAACTAAATCTGAAATGCCTATCGGCACCTATATCTGAAATGCCTATCGGCACCTCTTTCTGAAATGCCTATCGGCACCTATTTTTGAAATGCCTTTCGGAAACTACATCTGAAATGCCTATCTGTTCCTCTATTTGAAATGCCTATCGGCAACCATATCTGAAAAGCCTATCGACACCTATATTTGAAATACCTATTGGCTTCTATATCTGAAATGCCTATCGGCACCTGTTTTTAAAATGCCAATCGGCAACTATACCTGAAATGCCTATCGGCACCTATATCTGAAATGCCTATTGGCACCTATTTTTGAAATGCCTTTCGGAAACTACATCTAAAATGCCTATCAGCACCTATATTTGAAATGCCTATCGGCAACCATATCTGGAATGCCTATCGGCACCTATATTTAAAATGCCTATCGGCTTCTCTATCTGAAATGCCTATTGGCACCTATTTTTAAAATGCCAATTGGCAACTATATCTGAAATGCCTATCGGCACCTATATCTGAAATGCCCATCGGCACCTATTTTTGAAATGCCTATCGGAAACTACATCTGAAATTCCTATCAGCACCTATATTTGAAATGCCTATCGGCAACCATATCTGAAATGCCTATCGACACCTCTATTTGAAATACCTATCGGCTTCCATATCTAAAATGCCTATCGGCACCTATTTTTAAAATGCCAATCGGCAACTATATCTGAAATGCCTATCGGCACCTATATCTGAAATGCCTATCGGCACCAATTTTAGAAATGCCTATCGGAAACTACATCTGAAATGCCTATCAGCACCTATATTTGAAATACCTATCGGCAACCATATCTGGAATGCCTATCGGCACCTATATTTGAAATGCCTATCGGCTTTTATATCTGAAATGCCTATCGGCACCTATTTTTAAAATGCCAATCGGCAACTATATCTGAAATGCCTATCGGCACCTATATTTGAAATGCCTATCGGCACCTATTTTTGAAATGCCTATCGGAAACTAAATCTGAAATGCCTATCAGCACCTATATTTGAAATGCCTATCGGCAACCATATCTGGAATGCCTATCGGCACCTATATTTGAAATGCCTATCGGCTTCAATATCTGAAATGCCTATCGGCACCTATTTTTAAAATGCCAATCGGCAACTATATCTTAAGTGCCTATCGATACCTATATATGAAATGCCTATCGGCACCTATATTTTAAATGCCTATCGGCAACTATATCTGATATGCCTATCGGCACCTATATCTGAAATGCCTATCGGCAACTATTTTTGAAATGCCTATCGGAAACTACATCTAAAATGCCTATCGGCACCTATTTTTAAAGTGCCAATCGGCAACTAAATCTGAAATGCCTATCGGCACTTATATCTGAAATGCCTATCGGCACCTCTTTCTGAAATGCCTATCGACACCTATTTTTGAAATGCCTTTCGGAAACTACATCTGAAATGCCTATCTGCTCCTATATTTAAAATGCCTATCGACAACCATATCTGCAAAGCCTATCGACACCTATATTTGAAATACCTATCGGCTTCTATATCTAAAATGCCTATCGGCACCTGTTTTTAAAATGCCAATCGGTAACTATATCTGAAATGCCTATCGGCACCTATATCTGAAATGCCTATCGGCATCAATTTTTGAAATGCCTATCGGAAACTACATCTAAAATGCCTATCAGCACCTATATTTGATATGCCTATCGGCAACCATATCTGGAATGCCTATCGGCACCAATATTTGAAATGCCTATCGTCTTCTATATCTGAAATGCCTATCGGCACCTATTTTTAAAATGCCAATTGGCAACTATATCTGAAATGCCTATCGGCACCTATTTTTAAAATGCCAATCGGCAACTATATCTGAAATGCTTATCGGCACCTATATCTGAAATGCCTATCGGAAACTACATCTGAAATGCCTATCAGCACCTCTATTTGAAATGCCTATCGGCGACCATATCTGAAATGCCTATCGACACCTATATTGAAATACCTATCGGCTTCTATATCTGAAATGCCTATCGGCACGTATTTTTAAAATGCCAATCGGTAACTATATCTGAAATGCCTATCGGCACCTATATCTGAAATGCCTATCGGCACCAATTTTTGAAATGCTTATCGGAAACTACATCTGGAATGCCTATCAGCACATATATTTGAAATGCCTATCGGCAACCATATCTGGAATGCCTATCGGCACCTATATTTGAAATGCCTATCGGCTTCTATATCTGAAATGCCTATCGACACCTATTTTTAAAATGCCAATCGGCAACTATATCTGAAATGCCTATCTGCACCTATATCTAAAATGCCTATCGGCACCTATTTTTGAAATGCCTATCGGAAACTACATCTGAAATGCCTATCAGCACCTATATTTGAAATGCCTATCGGCAACCATATCTGGAATGCCTATCGGCACCTATATTTGAAATGCCTATCGGCTTGTATATCTGAAATGCCTATCGACGCCTATTTTTAAAATGCCAATCGGCAACTATATCTGAAATGCCTATGGGCAAATATATTTAAAATGCCTATCGGCACCTATTTTTGAAATGCCTATCGGAAACTACATCTGAAATGCCTATCAGCACCTATATTTGAAATTCCTATCGGCAACCATATCTGGGATGCCTATCGGCACCTATATTTGAAATGCCTATCGGCTTCTATATCTGAAATGCCTATCGGCACCTATATTTAAAATGCCAATCGGCAACTATATCTATAATGCCTATCGGCACCTATATCTGAAATGCCTATCGGCACCTATTTTTGAAATGCCTATCGAAAACTACATCTGAAATGCCTATCAGCAGCTATATTTGAAATGCCTATCGGCAACTATAACTGATATGCCTATCGGCACCTATATCTGAAATGCCTATCGGCACCTATTTTTGAAATGCCAATCGGCAACTATATCTGAAATGCCTATCGGCACCTATTTTTAAAATGCCAATCGGCAACTATATCTGAAATGCCTATCAGTACCTATTTTTGAAATGCCTATCGGAAACTACATCTGAAATGCCTATCAGCACCTATATTTGAAATTCCTATCGGCAACCATATCTGGGATGCCTATCGGCACCTATATTTGAAATGCCTATCGGCTTCTATATCTGAAATGCCTATCGGCACCTATTTTTAAAATGCCAATCGGCAACTATATCTGAAATGCCTATCGGCACCTATATCTGAAATGCCTATTGGCACCTATTTTTGAAATGCCTTTCGGAAACTGCATCTGAAATGCCTATCTGCTCCTATATTTGAAATGCCTATCGGCAACCATATCTGAAATGCCTATCGACACCTATATTTGAAATACCTATCGGCTTCTTTATCTGAAATGCCTATCGGCACCTGGTTTTAAAATGCCAATCGGCAACTATATCTGAAATGCCTATCGGCACCTATATCTGAAATGCCTATCGGCTTCTCTATCTGAAATGCCTATCGACACTTATTTTTAAAATGCCAATTGGCAACTATATCTGAAATGCCTATCGGCACCTATATCTGAAATACCCATCGGCACCTATTTTTGAAATGCCTATCGGAAACTACATCTGAAATGCCTATCAGCACCTATATTCAAAATGCCTATCGGCAACCATATCTGGAATGCCTATCGGCACCTATATTTGAAATGACTATCGGCTTCTATATCTGAAATGCCTATCGGCACCTATTTTTAAAATGCCAATCGGCAACTATATCTGAAATGCCTATCGGCACCTATATCTGAAATGCCTATCGGCACCTATTTTTGAAATGCCTATCGGAAACTACATCTGAAATGCCTATCAGCACTTATATTTAAATGCCTATCGGCAACCATATCTGAAATGCCTATCGGCACCTATTTTTAAAATGCCAATCGGTAACTATATCTGAAATGCCTATCGGCACCTATATCTGAAATGCCTATCGTCACCTATTTTTTAAATGCCTATCGGAAACTACATCTGAAATGCCTATCAGCACTTATATTTGAAATGCCTATCGGCAACCATATCTGAAATGCCTATCGACACCTATATTTGAAATACCTATCGGCTTCTATATCTGAAATGCCTATCGGCACCTATTTTTAAAATGCCAATCGGTAACTATATCTAAAATGCCTATCAGCACCTATTTTTGAAATGCCTATCGGCAATCATATCTGAAATGCCTATCGGCACCTATATTTAAAATGCCTATCGGCTTCTCGATCTGAAATGCCTATCGACACTTATTTTTAAAATGCCAATTGGCAACTATATCTGAAATGCCTATCGGCACCTATATCTGAAATGCCCATCGGCACCTATTTTTGAAATGCCTATCGGAAACTACATCTGAAATGCCTATCGGGACCTATATTTGAAATGCCTATCGGCTTCTATATCTGAAATGCCTATCGGCACCTATTTTTAAAATGCCAATCGGCAACTATATCTGAAATGCCTATCGGCACCTATATCTAAAATGCCTATTGGCACCTATTTTTGAAATGCCTTTCGGAAACTACATCTGAAATGCCTATCTGCTCCTATATTTGAAATGACTATCGGCAACCATATCTGAAATGCCTATCGACACCTATATTTGAAATACCTATCGGCTTCTATATCTGAAACGCCTATCGGCACCTGTTTTTAAAATGATAATCGGCAACTATATCTGAAATGCCTATCGGCACCTATATCTGAAATGCCTATCGGCATCAATTTTTGAAATGCCTATCGGAAACTACATCTAAAATGCCTATCAGCACCTATATTTGAAATGCCTATCGGCAACCAAATCTGGAATGCCTATCTTCACCTATATTTAAAATGACTATCGGCTTTTCTATCTGAAATGCCTATCGACACTTATTTTTAAAATGCCAATTGGCAACTATATCTGAAATGCCTATCGGCACCTATATCTGAAATGCCCATCGGCACCTATTTTTGAAATGCCTATCGGAAACTACATCTGAAATGCCTATCAGCACCTATATTTAAAATGCCTATCGGCAACCATATCTGGAATGCTTATCGGCACCTATATTTGAAATGCCTAACGGCTTCTATATCTGAAATGCCTATCGGCACCTATTTTTAAAATGCCAATCGGCAACTATATCTGAAATGCCTATCGGCACCTATATCTGAAATGCCTATCGGCACCTATTTTTGAAATGCCTATCGGAAACTACATCTGAAATGCCTATCAGCACTTATATTTGAAATGCCTATCGGCAACCATATCTGAAATGCCTATCGACACCTATATTTGAAATACCTATCGGCTTCTATATCTGAAATGCCTATCGGCACCAATTTTTAAAATACCAATCGGTAACTATATCTGAAATGCCTATCGGCACCTATATCTGGAATGCCTATCGGCACCTATTTTTGAAATGCCTATCGGAAACTACATCTGAAATGCCTATCAGCACCTATATTTGAAATGCCTTTCGGCAACCATATCTGGAATGCCTATCAGCACCTATATTTGAAATGCCTATCGGCTTCTATATCTAAAATGCCTATCGGCACCTATTTTTAAAATGCCAATCGGCAACTATATCTGAAATGCCTATCGGCACCTATATCTGAAATGCCTATCGGCACCTATCTTTGGAATGCCTATCGGAAACTACATCTGAAATGCCTATCAGCACCTATATTTGAAATGCCTATCGGCAACCACATCTGGAATGCCTATCAGCACCTATTTTTGAAATGCCTATCGGCTTCTATATCTGAAAAGCCTATCGGCACCTATTTTTAAAATGCCAATCGGCAACTATATCTGAAATTCCAATCGGCAACTATATCTGAAATGCCTATAGGCACCTATTTTTAAAATGCCAATCGGCAACTATATCTGAAATGCCTATCGGTACCTATTTTTGAAATGCCTATCGGAAACTACATCTGAAATGCCTATCAGCACTTATATTTGAATAGCCTATCGGCAAATATATAGGGAATGCCTATCGGCACCTATATTTGAAATGCCTGTCGGCTTCTATATCTGAAATGCCTATCGGCACCTATTTTTAAAATGCCAATCGGCAACTATATCTGAAATGCCTATCGGCACCTATATCTGAAATGCCTATCGGCATCAATTTTTGAAATGCCTATCGGAAACTACATCTAAAATGCCTATCAGCACCTATATTTGAAATGCCTATCGGCAACCATATCTGGAATGCCTATCGGCACCTATATTTAAAATGCCTATCGGCTTCTCTGTCTGAAATGCCTATCGACACTTATTTTTAAAATGCCAATTGGCAACTATATCTGAAATGCCTATCGGCACCTATATCTGAAATGCCCATCGGCACCTATTTTTGAAATGCCTATCGGAAACTACATCTGAAATGCCTATCAGCACCTATATTTAAAATGCCTATCGGCAACCATATCCGGAATGCCTATCGGCACCTATATTTGAAATGACTATCGGCTTCTATATCTGAAATGCCTATCGGCTCCTATTTTTAAAATGCCGGTCGGCAAATATATCTGAAATGCCTATCGGCACCTATATCTGAAATGCCTATCGGCAACTATTTTTGAAATGCCTATCGGAAACTACATCTGAAATGCCTATCAGCACTTATATTTGAAATGCCTATCGGCAAACAAATCTGAAATGCCTATCGACACCTATATTTGAAATACCTATCGGCTTCTATATCTGAAATGCCTATCGGCACCTATTTTTAAAATGCCAATCGGTAACTATATCTGAAATGCCTATCGGCACCTATATCTGAAATGCCTATCGGCACCAATTTTTGAAATGCCTATCGGAAACTACATCTGAAATGCCTATCAGCACCTATATTTGAAATGCCTATCGGCAACCATATCTGGAATGCGTATCGGCACCTATATTTGAAATGCCCATCGGCTTCTATATCTGAAATGCTTATCGACACCTATTTTTAAAATGCCAATCGGCAACTATATCTGAAATGCCTATGGGCACCTATATTTAAAATGCCTATCGGCACCTATTTTTGAAATGCCTATCGGAAACTACATCTGAAATGCCTATCAGCACCTATATTTGAAATTCCTATCGGCAACCATATCTGGGATGCCTATCGGCACCTATATTTGAAATGCCTATCGGCTTCTATATCTGAAAAGCCTATCGGCACCTATTTTTAAAATGCCAATCGGCAACTATATCTGAAATGCCAATCGGCAACTATATCTGAAATGCCTATAGGCACCTATTTTTAAAATGCCAATCGGCAACTAAATCTGAAATGCCTATCGGTACCTATTTTTGAAATGCCTATCGGAAACTACATCTGAAATGCCTATCAGCACTTATATTTGAATAGCCTATCGGCAACCATATAGGGAATGCCTATCGGCACCTATATTTGAAATGCCTATCGGCACCTATTTTTGAAATGCCTATCGGAAACTACATCTGAAATGCCTATCAGCACCTATATTTGAAATGCCTATCGGCAACCATATCTGAAATGCCTATCGACACCTATATTTAGATACCTATCGGCTTCTATATCTGAAATGCGTATCGGCATCTATTTTTAAAATGCCAATCGGCAACTATATCTGAAATGCCTATCGGCACCTATATCTGAAATGCCTATCGGCACCTATTTTTGAAATGCCTATCAGAAACTACATCTGCAATGCCTATCAGCACTTATATTTGAAATGCCTATCGGCAACCATATCTGAAATGCCTATCGACACCTATATTTGAAATACCTATCGGCTTCTATATCTGAAATGCCTATCGGCACCTATTTTTACAATGCCAATCGGTAACTATATCTGAAATGCCTATCGGCACCTATATCTGAAATGCCTATCGGCACCAATTTTTGAAATGCCTATCGGAAACTACATCTGGAATGCCTATCAGCACCTATATTTGAAATGCCTATCGGCAACCATATGTGGAATGCTTATCGGCACCAATATTTGAAATGCCTATCGGCTTCTATATCTGAAATGCCTATCGGCACCTATTTTTAAAATGCCAATCGGCAACTATATCTGAAATGCCTATCGGCACCTATATTTGAAATGCCTATCGGCACCTATTTTTGAAATGCCTATCGGAAACTACATCTGAAATGCCTATCAGCACCTATATTTGAAATGCCTATCGGCAACCATATCTGGAATGCCTATCAGCACCTATATTTGAAATGCCTATCAGCTTCTATATCTGAAATGCCTATCGGCACCTATTTTTAATATCCTAATCGGCAATTATATCTGAAATGCCTATCGGCACCTATATCTGAAATGCCTTTCGGCACCTATTTTTGAAATCCTATCGGAAACTACATCTGAAATGCCTATCAGCACCTATATTTGAAATGCCTTTCGGCAACCATATCTGGAATGCCTATCGGCACCTATATTTGAAATGCCTATCGGCTTCTATATCTGAAATGCCTATCGGCACCTATTTTTAAAATGCCAATCGGCAACTATATCTGAAATGCCTATCGGCACCTATATCTGAAATGCCTATCGGCACCTATTTTTGAAATGCCTATCGGAAACTACATCTGAAATGCCTGTCAGCACCTATATTTGAAATGCCTATCGGCGACCATATCTGAAATGCCTATCGACACCTATATTTGAAATACCTATCGGCTTCTATATCTGAAATGCCTATCAGCACCTATTTTTAAAATGCCAATCGGTAACTATATCTGAAATGCCTATCGGCACCTATATCTGAAATGCCTATCGGCACCAATTTTTGAAATGCCTATTGGAAACTACATCTGGAATGCCTATCAGCACCTATATTTGAAATGCCTATCGGCAAACATATCTGGAATGCCTATCGGCACCTATATTTGAAATGCCTATCGGCTTCTATATCTGAAATGCCTATCGACACTTATTTTTAAAATGCCAATCGGCAACTATATCTGAAATGCCCATCTGCACCTATATCTAAAATGCCTATCGGCACCTATTTTTGAAATGCCTTTCGGAAACTACATCTGAAATGCCTATCAGCACCTATATTTAAACTTCCTATCGGCAAGCATATTTGCGATGCCTATCGGCACCTCTATTTGAAATGCCTATCGGCTTCTATATCTGAAATGCCTATCGGCACCTATTTTTAAAATGCTAATCGGCAACTATATCTGAAATGCCTATCGGCACCTATATCTGAAATGCCTATCGGCACCTATTTTTGAAATGCCTATCGGAAATTACATCTGAAATGCCTATCAGCACCAATATTTGAAATGCCTATCGGCAACCATACCTGAAATGCCTATCGACACCAATATTTGAAATACTATCGGCTTCTATATCTGAAATGCCTATCGGCACCTATTTTTAAAATGCCAATCGGCAACTATATATAAAATGCCTATCGGCACCTATATCTGAAATGCTTATCGGCACCAATTTTTGAAATGCCTATCGGAAACTACATCTGAAATGCCTATCAGCACCTATATTTGAATTGCCTATCGGCAACCATATCTGGAATGCCTATCAGCACCTATATTTGAAATGCCTATCGGCTTCTATATCTGTAATGCCTATCGGCACCTATATTTAAAATGCCAATCGGCAACTATATCTGAAATGCCTATCGGCACCTATATTTGAAAAGCCTATCGGCACCTATTTTTGAAATGCCTATCGAAAACTACATCTGAAATGCCTATCAGCACCTATATTTGAAATGCCTATCGGCAACTATATCTGATATGCCTATCGGCACCTATATCTGAAATGCCTATCGGCACCTATTTTTGAAATGCCAATCAGCAACTATATCTGAAATGCCTATCGGCACCTATTTTTAAAATGCCAATCGGCAACTATATCTGAAATGCCTATCGGTACCTATTTTTGAAATGCCTATCGCAAACTACATCTGAAATGCCTATCAGCACTTATATTTGAATAGCCTATCGGCAACCATATCGGGAATGTCTATCGGCACCTATATTTGAAATGCCTATCGGCTTCTATATCTGAAATGCCTATCGGCACCTATTTTTAAAATGCCAATCGGCAACTATATCTGAAATGCCTATCGGCACCTATATCTGAAATGCCTATCGGCACCTATATCTGAAATGCCTATCGACACCTATATTTGAAATACCTATCGGCTTCTATATCTGAAATGCCTATCGGCACCTATTTTTGAAATGCCTATCGGAAAATACATCTGAAACGCCTATCAGCACTTATATTTGAAATGCCTATCGGCAACCATATCTGAAATGCCTATCGGCACCTATTTTTAAAATGCCTATCGGAAACTACATCTGAAATGCCTATCAGCACCTATATTCAAAATGCCTATCGGCAACCATATCTGGAATGCCTATCGGCACCTATATTTGAAATGACTATCGGCTTCTATATCTGAAATGCCTATCGGCGCCTATTTTTAAAATGCCAATCGGCAACTATATCTGAAATGCCTATCGGCACCTATATCTGAAATGCCTATCGGCACCTATTTTTGAAATGCCAATCGGTAACTATATCTGAAATGCCTATCGGCACCTATATCTGAAATGCCTATCGGCACCTATTTTTTAAATGCCTATCGGAAACTACATCTGAAATGCCTATCAGCACCTATATTTGAAATGCCTATCGGCAACCATATCTAAAATGCCAATCGACACCTATATTTGAAATACCTATCGGCTTCTATATCTGAAATGCATATCGGCACCTATTTTTAAAATGCCAATCGGTAACTATATCTAAAATGCCTATCAGCACCTATATTTGAAATGCCTATCGGCAACCATATCTGGAATGCCTATCGGCACCTATATTTAAAATGCCTATCGGCTTCTCTATCTGAAATGCCTATCGACAATTATTTTTAAAATGCCAATTGGCAACTATATCTGAAATGCCTATCGGCACCTATATCTGAAATGCCCATCGGCACCTATTTTTGAAATGCCTATCGGAAACTACATCGGAAATGCCTATCAGCACCTATATTTAAAATGCCTATCGGCAACCATATCTGGAATGCCTATCGGCACCTATATTTGAAATGACTATCGGCTTCTATATCTGAAATGCCTATCGGCACCTATTTTTAAAATGCCAATCGGCAACTATATCTGAAATGCCTATCGGCCCCTATATCTGAAATGCCTATCGGCACCTATTTTTGAAATGCCTATCGGAAACTACATCTGAAATGCCTATCAGCACTTATATTTGAAATGCCTATCGGCAACCATATCTGAAATGCCTATCGACACCTATATTTGAAATACCTATCGGCTTCTATATCTGAAATGCCTATCGGCACCTATTTTTAAAATGCCAATCGGTAACTATATCTGAAATGCCTATCGGCACCTATATCTGAAATGCCTATCGGCACCAATTTTTGAAATGCCTATAGGAAACTACATCGGAAATGCCTATCAGCACCTCTATTTAAAATGCCTATCGGCAACCATATCTGGAATGCCTATCGGCACCTATATTTGAAATGACTATCGGCTTCTATATCTGAAATGCCTATCGGCACCTATTTTTAAAATGCCAATCGGCAACTATATCTGAAATGCCTATCGGCACCTATATCTGATATGCCTATCGGCACCTATTTTTGAAATGCCTATCGGAAACTACATCTGAAATGCCTATCAGCACTTATATTTGAAATGCCTATCGGCAACCATATCTGAAATGCCTATCGACACCTATATTTGAAATACCTATCGGCTTCTATATCTGAAATGCCTATCATCACCTATTTTTAAAATGCCAATCGGCAACTATATCTGAAATGCCTATCGGCACCTATATTTGAAATGCCTATCGGCACCTATTTTTGAAATGCCTATCGGAAACTACATCTGAAATGCCTATCAGCACCTATATTTGAAATGCCTATCGGCACCTATATCTGAAATGCCTATCGGCACCTATTTTTGAAATGCCTATCGGAAACTACATCTGAAATGCCTATCAGCACCTATATTTGAAATGCCTATCGGCAACCATATCTGGAATGCCTATCGGCACCTATGTTTGAAATGCCTATCGGCTTCTATATCTGAAATGCCTATCGACACCTATTTTAAAATGCCGATCGCCAACTATATCTGAAATGCCTATCAGCACCTATATTTGAAATACCTATCGGCAACCATATCTAAAATGCCTATCGGCACCTATTTTAAAAATGCTAATCGGCAACTATATCTGAAATGCCTATCGGCATATATATCTGAAATGCCTATCGGCACCTAAATTTGAAATGCCTATCGAAAACTACATCTGAAATGCCTATCAGCACCTATATTTGAAATGCCTATCGGCAACCATATCTGGAATGCCTATCGGCACCTATATTTGAAATGCCTATCGGCAACCATATCTGGAATGCCTATCGGCACCTATATATTTGAAATGCCTATCGGCTTCAATATCTGAAATGCCTATCGGCACCTATTTTTAAAATGCCAATCGGCAACTATATCTGAAGTGCCTATCGGCACCTATATCTGAAATGCCTATCGGCACCTATTTTTGAAATGCCTATCGAAAACTACATCTGAAATGCCTATCAGCACCTATATTTGAAATGCCTATCGGCAACCACATCAGAAATGCCTATCGGCACCTATATCTGAAATGCCTTTCGGCATTTATATCTGAAATGCCTATCGACACCTATATACAAAATGCCTATCGGCACCTATATTTTAAATGCCTATTGGCAACTATATCTCATATGCCTATCGGCACCTATATCTGAAATGCCTATCGGCACCTATTTTTGAAATCCCTATCGGAAACTACATCTAAAATGCCTATCGGCACCTATTTTTAAAGTGCCAATCGGCAACTAAATCTGAAATGCCTATCGGCACCTATATCTGAAATGCCTATCGGCACCTCTTTCTGAAATGCCTATCGGCACCTATTTTTGAAATGCCTTTCGGAAACCATATCTGAAAAGCCTATCGACACCTATATTTGAAATACCTATCGGCTTCTATATCTGAAATGCCTATCGGCACATGTTTTTAAAATGCCAATCGGCAACTATATCTGAAATGCCTATCGGCACCTATATCTGAAATGCCTATCGGCATCAATTTTTGAAATGCCTATCGGAAACTACATCTAAAATGCCTATCAGCACCTGTATTTGAAATGCCTATCGGCAACCATATTTGGAATGCCTGTCGGCACCTATATTTAAAATGCCTATCGGCTTCTATATCTGAAATGCCTATCGGCACCTATTTTTAAAATGCCAATTGGCAACTATATCTGAAATGCCTATCGGCACCTATTACTGAAATGCCTATCGGCACCTATTTTTGAAATGCCTATCGGAAACTACATCTGAAATGCCTATCAGCAACTATATTTGAAATGCCTATCGGCGACCATATCTGAAATGCCTATCGACACCTATATTTGAAATACCTATCGGCTTCTATATCTAAAATGCCTATCGGCACCTATTTTTAAAATGCCAATCGGTAACTATATCTGAAATGCCTATCGGCACCTATATCTGAAATGCCTATCGGCACCAATTTTTGAAATTCCTATCGGAAACTACATCTGGAATGCCTATCAGCACCTATATTTGAAATGCCTATCGGCAACCATATCTGGAATGCCTATCGGCACCTATATTTGAAATGCCTATCGGCTTCTATATCTGAAATGCCTATCGACACCTATTTTTAAAATGCCAATCGGCAACTATATCTGAAATGCCTATCGGCACCTATATCTAAAATGCCTATCGGCACCTATTTTTGAAATGCGTATCGGAAACTACATCTGAAATGCCTATCAGCACCTATATTTGAAATTCCTATCGGCAACCATATCTGGGATGCCTATCGGCACATATATTTGAAATGCCTATCGGCTTCTATATCTGAAATGCCTATCGGCACCTATTTTTAAAATGCCAATCGGCAACTATATCTGAAATGCCTATCGGCACCTATATCTGAAATGCCTATCGGCACCTATTTTTGAAATGCCTATCGAAAACTACATCTGAAATGCCTATCAGCACCTATATTTGAAATGCCTATCGGCAACCACATCTGAAATGCCTATCGGCACCTATATCTGAAATGCCTTTCGGCATTTATATCTGAAATGCCTATCGACACCTATATACAAAATGCCTATCGGCACTTATATTTTAAATGCCTATTGGCAACTATATCTCATATGCCTATCGGCACCTATATCTGAAATGCCTATCGGCACCTATTTTTGAAATGCCTATCGGAAACTACATCTAAAATGCCTATCGGCACCTATTTTTAAAGTGCCAATCGGCAACTAAATCTGAAATGCCTATCGGCACCTATATCTGAAATGCCTATCGGCACCTCTTTCTGAAATGCCTATCGGCACCTATTTTTGAAATGCCTTTCGGAAACTACACCTGAAATGCCTTTCTGCTCCTATATTTGAAATGCCTATCGGCAACCATATCTGAAAAGCCTATCGACACCTATATTTGAAATACCTATCGGCTTCTATATCTGAAATGCCTATCGGCACATGTTTTTAAAATGCCAATCGGCAACTATATCTGAAATGCCTATCGGCACCTATATCTGAAATGCCTATCGGCATCAATTTTTGAAATGCCTATCGGAAACTACATCTAAAATGCCTATCAGCACCTGTATTTGAAATGCCTATCGGCAACCATATTTGGAATGCCTGTCGGCACCTATATTTAAAATGCCTATCGGCTTCTATATCTGAAATGCCTATCGGCACCTATTTTTAAAATGCCAATTGGCAACTATATCTGAAATGCCTATCGGCACCTATTACTGAAATGCCTATCGGCACCTATTTTTGAAATGCCTATCGGAAACTACATCTGAAATGCCTATCAGCAACTATATTTGAAATGCCTATCGGCGACCATATCTGAAATGCCTATCGACACCTATATTTGAAATACCTATCGGCTTCTATAGCTAAAATGCCTATCGGCACCTATTTTTAAAATGCCAATCGGTAACTATATCTGAAATGCCTATCGGCACCTATATCTGAAATGCCTATCGGCACCAATTTTTGAAATTCCTATCGGAAACTACATCTGGAATGCCTATCAGCACCTATATTTGAAATGCCTATCGGCAACCATATCTGGAATGCCTATCGGCACCTATATTTGAAATGCCTATCGGCTTCTATATCTGAAATGCCTATCGACACCTATTTTTAAAATGCCAATCGGCAACTATATCTGAAATGCCTATCGGCACCTATATCTAAAATGCCTATCGGCACCTATTTTTGAAATGCGTATCGGAAACTACATCTGAAATGCCTATCAGCACCTATATTTGAAATTCCTATCGGCAACCATATCTGGGATGCCTATCGGCACCTATATTTGAAATGCCTATCGGCTTCTATATCTGAAATGCCTATCGGCACCTATTTTTAAAATGCCAATCGGCAACTATATCTGAAATGCCTATCGGCACCTATATCTGAAATGCCTATCGGCACCTATTTTTGAAATGCCTAACGGAAACTACATCTGAAATGCCTATCAGCACCAATATTTGAAATGCCTATCGGCAACCATACCTGAAATGCCTCTCGACACCAATATTTGAAATACCCATCGGCTTCTATATCTAAATTGCCTATCGGCACCTATTTTTTAAATGCCAATCGGCAACTATATCTGAAATGCCTATCGGCACCTATATCTGAAATGCTTATCGGCACCAATTTTTGAAATGCCTATCGGAAACTACATCTGAAATGCCTATCAGCACCTATATTTGAAATGCCTATCGGCAACCATATCTGGAATGCCTATCAGCACCTATATTTGAAATGCCTATCGGCTTCTATATCTGAAATGCCTATCGGCACCTATATTTAAAATGCCAACCGGCAACTTTATCTGAAATGCCTATCGGCACCTATATCTGAAATGCCTATCGGCACCTATTTTTGAAATGCCTATCGAAAACTACATCTGAAATGCCTATCAGCACCTATATTTGAAATGCCTATCGGCAACTATATCTGATATGCCTATCGGCACCTATATCTGAAATGCCTATCGGCACCTATTTTTGAAATGCCAATCGGCAACTATATCTGAAATGCCTATCGGCACCTATATTTAAAATGCCAATCGGCAAATATATCTGAAATGCCTATCGGCACCTATATCTGAAATGCCTATCGGCACCTATTTTTGAAATGCCTATCGAAAACTACATCTGAAATGCCTATCAGCACCTATATTTGAAATGCCTATCGGCAACCATATCTGGAATGCCTATCGGCACCTATATTTGAAATGCCTATCGGCACCTATTTTTTAAATGCCAATCGGCAACTATATCTGAAATGCCTATCGGCACCCATTTTTAAAATGCCAATCGGCAACTACATCTGAAATGCCTATCAGCACTTATATTTGAATAGCCTATCGGCAACCATATAGGGAATGCCTATCGGCACCTATATTTGAAATGCCTATCGGCTTCTATATCTGAAATGCCTATCGGCACCTATTTTTGAAATGCCAATCGGCAACTATATCTGAAATGCCTATCGGCACCTATATTTAAAATGCCAATCGGCAAATATATCTGAAATGCCTATCGGCACCTATATCTGAAATGCCTATCGGCACCTATTTTTGAAATGCCTATCGAAAACTACATCTGAAATGCCTATCAGCACCTATATTTGAAATGCCTATCGGCAACCATATCTGGAATGCCTATCGGCACCTATATTTGAAATGCCTATCGGCACCTATTTTTTAAATGCCAATCGGCAACTATATCTGAAATGCCTATCGGCACCCATTTTTAAAATGCCAATCGGCAACTACATCTGAAATGCCTATCAGCACTTATATTTGAATAGCCTATCGGCAACCATATAGGGAATGCCTATCGGCACCTATATTTGAAATGCCTATCGGCTTCTATATCTGAAATGCCTATCGGCACCTATTTTTAAAATGCCAATCGGCAACTATATCTGAAATGCCTATCGGCACCTATATCTGAAATGCCTATCGGCACCTATTTTTGAAATGCCTATCGGAAACTACATCTGAAATGCCTATCAGCAGCAATATTTGAAATGCCTATCGGCAACCATATCTGAAATGCCTATCGACACCTATATTTAAAATACCTATCGGCTTCCATATCTATAATGCCTATCGGCAACTATTTTTAAAATGCTAATCGGCAAATATATCTGAAATGCCTATCGGCACCTATATCTGAAATGCCTATCGGCACCAATTTTAGAAATGCCTATCGGAAACTACATCTGAAATGCCTATCAGCACCTATATTTGAAATGCCTATAGGCAAACATATCTGGAATGCCTATCGGCACCTATATTTGAAATGCCTATCGGCTTCTATATCTGAAATGCCTATCGGCAACTATTTTTAAAATGCCAATCGGCAACTATATCTGAAATGCCTATCGGCACCTATATCTGAAATGCCTATCGGCACCTATTTTTGAAATGCCTATCGGAAAATACATCTGAAATGCCTATCAGCACCTATATTTGAAATGCCTATCGCAACCATATCTGGAATGCCTATCGGCACCTATATTTAAATGCCTATCG
Organism: Venustoraphidia nigricollis; assembly: GCA_034508555.1. Lineage (NCBI taxonomy): Eukaryota > Metazoa > Arthropoda > Insecta > Raphidioptera > Raphidiidae > Venustoraphidia > Venustoraphidia nigricollis. Next base: position 21,010 of record JAVRKA010000913.1, on the reverse strand, counting down.
GCTTCAATATCTGAAATGCCTATCGGCACCTATTTTTAAAATGCCAATTGGCAACTATATCTGAAGTGCCTATCGGCACCTATATCTGAAATGCCTATCGGCACCTATTTTTGAAATGCCTATCGAAAACTACATCTGAAATGCCTATCAGCACCTATATTTGAAATGCCTATCGGCAACCACATCAGAAATGCCTATCGGCACCTATATCTGAAATGCCTTTCGGCATTTATATCTGAAATGCCTATCGACACCTATATACGAAATGCCTATCGGCACGTATATTTTAAATGCCTATCGGCGACTATATCTGATATGCCTATCGGCACCTATATCTGAAATGCCTATCGGCACCTATTTTTTAAATGCCTATCGGAAACTACATCTAAAATGCCTATCAACACCTATTTTTAAAGTGCCAATCGGCAACTAAATCTGAAATGCCTATCGGCTCCTATATCTGAAATGCCTATCGGCACCTCTTTCTGAAATGCTTATCGGCACCTATTTTTGAAATGCCTTTCGGAAACTACATCTGAAATGCCTATCTGCTCCTATATTTGAAATGCCTATCGGCAACCATATCTGAAAAGCCTATCGACACCTATATTTGAAATACCTATCGGCTTCTATATCTGAAATGCCTATCGGCACCTCTTTTTAAAATGCCAATCGGCAACTATATCTGAAATGCCTATCGGCACCTATTTTTGAAATCCCTATCGGAAACTACATCTAAAATGCCTATCGGCACCTATTTTTAAAGTGCCAATCGGCAACTAAATCTGAAATGCCTATCGGCACCTATATCTGAAATGCCTATCGGCACCTCTTTCTGAAATGCCTATCGGCACCTATTTTTGAAATGCCTTTCGGAAACCATATCTGAAAAGCCTATCGACACCTATATTTGAAATACCTATCGGCTTCTATATCTGAAATGCCTATCGGCACATGTTTTTAAAATGCCAATCGGCAACTATATCTGAAATGCCTATCGGCACCTATATCTGAAATGCCTATCGGCATCAATTTTTGAAATGCCTATCGGAAACTACATCTAAAATGCCTATCAGCACCTGTATTTGAAATGCCTATCGGCAACCATATTTGGAATGCCTGTCGGCACCTATATTTAAAATGCCTATCGGCTTCTATATCTGAAATGCCTATCGGCACCTATTTTTAAAATGCCAATTGGCAACTATATCTGAAATGCCTATCGGCACCTATTACTGAAATGCCTATCGGCACCTATTTTTGAAATGCCTATCGGAAACTACATCTGAAATGCCTATCAGCAACTATATTTGAAATGCCTATCGGCGACCATATCTGAAATGCCTATCGACACCTATATTTGAAATACCTATCGGCTTCTATATCTAAAATGCCTATCGGCACCTATTTTTAAAATGCCAATCGGTAACTATATCTGAAATGCCTATCGGCACCTATATCTGAAATGCCTATCGGCACCAATTTTTGAAATTCCTATCGGAAACTACATCTGGAATGCCTATCAGCACCTATATTTGAAATGCCTATCGGCAACCATATCTGGAATGCCTATCGGCACCTATATACAAAATGCCTATCGGCACTTATATTTTAAATGCCTATTGGCAACTATATCTCATATGCCTATCGGCACCTATATCTGAAATGCCTATCGGCACCTATTTTTGAAATGCCTATCGGAAACTACATCTAAAATGCCTATCGGCACCTATTTTTAAAGTGCCAATCGGCAACTAAATCTGAAATGCCTATCGGCACCTATATCTGAAATGCCTATCGGCACCTCTTTCTGAAATGCCTATCGGCACCTATTTTTGAAATGCCTTTCGGAAACTACACCTGAAATGCCTTTCTGCTCCTATATTTGAAATGCCTATCGGCAACCATATCTGAAAAGCCTATCGACACCTATATTTGAAATACCTATCGGCTTCTATATCTGAAATGCCTATCGGCACATGTTTTTAAAATGCCAATCGGCAACTATATCTGAAATGCCTATCGGCACCTATATCTGAAATGCCTATCGGCATCAATTTTTGAAATGCCTATCGGAAACTACATCTAAAATGCCTATCAGCACCTGTATTTGAAATGCCTATCGGCAAACATATTTGGAATGCCTGTCGGCACCTATATTTAAAATGCCTATCGGCTACTATATCTGAAATGCCTATCGGCACCTATTTTTAAAATGCCAATTGGCAACTATATCTGAAATGCCTATCGGCACCTATTACTGAAATGCCTATCGGCACCTATTTTTGAAATGCCTATCGGAAACTACATCTGAAATGCCTATCAGCAACTATATTTGAAATGCCTATCGGCGACCATATCTGAAATGCCTATCGACACCTATATTTGAAATACCTATCGGCTTCTATAGCTAAAATGCCTATCGGCACCTATTTTTAAAATGCCAATCGGTAACTATATCTGAAATGCCTATCGGCACCTATATCTGAAATGCCTATCGGCACCAATTTTTGAAATTCCTATCGGAAACTACATCTGGAATGCCTATCAGCACCTATATTTGAAATGCCTATCGGCAACCATATCTGGAATGCCTATCGGCACCTATATTTGAAATGCCTATCGGCTTCTATATCTGAAATGCCTATCGACACCTATTTTTAAAATGCCAATCGGCAACTATATCTGAAATGCCTATCGGCACCTATATCTAAAATGCCTATCGGCACCTATTTTTGAAATGCGTATCGGAAACTACATCTGAAATGCCTATCAGCACCTATATTTGAAATTCCTATCGGCAACCATATCTGGGATGCCTATCGGCACCTATATTTGAAATGCCTATCGGCTTCTATATCTGAAATGCCTATCGGCACCTATTTTTAAAATGCCAATCGGCAACTATATCTGAAATGCCTATCGGCACCTATATCTGAAATGCCTATCGGCACCTATTTTTGAAATGCCTAACGGAAACTACATCTGAAATGCCTATCAGCACCAATATTTGAAATGCCTATCGGCAACCATACCTGAAATGCCTCTCGACACTAATATTTGAAATACCCATCGGCTTCTATATCTAAATTGCCTATCGGCACCTATTTTTAAAATGCCAATCGGCAACTATATCTGAAATGCCTATCGGCACCTATATCTGAAATGCTTATCGGCACCAATTTTTGAAATGCCTATCGGAAACTACATCTGAAATGCCTATCAGCACCTATATTTGAAATGCCTATCGGCAACCATATCTGGAATGCCTATCAGCACCTATATTTGAAATGCCTATCGGCTTCTATATCTGAAATGCCTATCGGCACCTATATTTAAAATGCCAACCGGCAACTTTATCTGAAATGCCTATCGGCACCTATATCTGAAATGCCTATCGGCACCTATTTTTGAAATGCCTATCGAAAACTACATCTGAAATGCCTATCAGCACCTATATTTGAAATGCCTATCGGCAACTATATCTGATATGCCTATCGGCACCTATATCTGAAATGCCTATCGGCACCTATTTTTGAAATGCCAATCGGCAACTATATCTGAAATGCCTATCGGCACCTATATTTAAAATGCCAATCGGCAAATATATCTGAAATGCCTATCGGCACCTATATCTGAAATGCCTATCGGCACCTATTTTTGAAATGCCTATCGAAAACTACATCTGAAATGCCTATCAGCACCTATATTTGAAATGCCTATCGGCAACCATATCTGGAATGCCTATCGGCACCTATATTTGAAATGCCTATCGGCACCTATTTTTTAAATGCCAATCGGCAACTATATCTGAAATGCCTATCGGCACCCATTTTTAAAATGCCAATCGGCAACTACATCTGAAATGCCTATCAGCACTTATATTTGAATAGCCTATCGGCAACCATATAGGGAATGCCTATCGGCACCTATATTTGAAATGCCTATCGGCTTCTATATCTGAAATGCCTATCGGCACCTATTTTAAAAATGCCAATCGGCAACTATATCTGAAATGCCTATCGGCACCAATATCTGAAATGCCTATTGACACCTATTTTTGAAATGCCTTTCGGAAACTACATCTGAAATGCCTATCTGCTCCTATATTTGAAATGCCTATCGGCAACCATATCTGGAATGCCTATCGGCACCTATATTTAAAATGCCTATCGGCCTCTCTATTTGAAATGCCTATCGACACTTATTTTTAAAATGCCAATTGGCTACAATATCTGAAATGCCTATCGGCACCTATATCTGAAATGCCCATCGGCACCTATTTTTGAAATGCCTATCGGAAACTACTTCTGAAATGCCTATCAGCACCTATATTTGAAATGCCTATCGGCAACCAAATCTGGAATGCCTATCGGCACATATATTTGAAATGCTTATCGGCTTCTATATCTGAAATGCCTATCGGCACCTATTTTTAAAATGCCAATCGGCAACTATATCTGAAATGCCTATCGGCACCTATATCTGAAATGCTTATCGGCACCAATTTTTGAAATGCCTATCGGAAACTACATCTGAAATGCCTATCAGCACCTATTTTTGAAATGCCTATCGGCAACCATATCTGGAATGCCTATCAGCACCTATATTTGAAATGCCTATCGGCTTCTATATCTGAAATGCCTATCGGCACCTATATTTAAAATGCCAACCGGCAACTTTATCTGAAATGCCTATCGGCACCTATTTTTGAAATGCCTATCGAAAACTACATCTGAAATGCCTATCAGCACCTATATTTGAAATGCCTATCGGCAACTATATCTGATATGCCTATCGGCACCTATATCTGAAATGCCTATCGGCACCTATTTTTGAAATGCCAATCGGCAACTATATCTGAAATGCCTATCGGCACCTATATTTAAAATGCCAATCGGCAAATATATCTGAAATGCCTATCGGCACCTATATCTGAAATGCCTATCGGCACCTATTTTTGAAATGCCTATCGAAAACTACATCTGAAATGCCTATCAGCACCTATATTTGAAATGCCTATCGGCAACCATATCTGGAATGCCTATCGGCACCTATATTTGAAATGCCTATCGGCACCTATTTTTGAAATGCCAATCGGCAACTATATCTGAAATGCCTATCGGCACCCATTTTTAAAATGCCAATCGGCAACTACATCTGAAATGCCTATCAGCACTTATATTTGAATAGCCTATCGGCAACCATATAGGGAATGCCTATCGGCACCTATATTTGAAATGCCTATCGGCTTCTATATCTGAAATGCCTATCGGCACCTATTTTTAAAATGCCAATCGGCAACTATATCTGAAATGCCTATCGGCACCAATATCTGAAATGCCTATTGACACCTATTTTTGAAATGCCTTTCGGAAACTACATCTGAAATGCCTATCTGCTCCTATATTTGAAATGCCTATCGGCAACCATATCTGGAATGCCTATCGGCACCTATATTTAAAATGCCTATCGGCCTCTCTATTTGAAATGCCTATCGACACTTATTTTTAAAATGCCAATTGGCAACAATATCTGAAATGCCGATCGGCACCTATATCTGAAATGCCCATCGGCACCTATTTTTGAAATGCCTATCGGAAACTACTTCTGAAATGCCTATCAGCACCTATATTTGAAATGCCTATCGGCAACCAAATCTGGAATGCCTATCGGCACATATATTTGAAATGCTTATCGGCTTCTATATCTGAAATGCCTATCGGCACCTATTTTTAAAATGCCAATCGGCAACTATATCTGAAATGCCTATCGGCACCTATATCTGAAATGCCTATCGGCACCTATTTTTGAAATGCCTATCGGAAACTACATCTGAAATGCCTATCAGCACCTATATTTGAAATGCCTATCGGCAACCATATCTGAAATGCCTATCGACACCTATATTTAAAATACCTATCGGCTTCCATATCTATAATGCCTATCGGCAACTATTTTTAAAATGCTAATCGGCAAATATATCTGAAATGCCTATCGGCACCTATATCTGAAATGCCTATCGGCACCAATTTTAGAAATGCCTATCGGAAACTACATCTGAAATGCCTATCAGCACCTATATTTGAAATGCCTATAGGCAAACATATCTGGAATGCCTATCGGCACCTATATTTGAAATGCCTATCGGCTTCTATATCTGAAATGCCTATCGGCAACTATTTTTAAAATGCCAATCGGCAACTATATCTGAAATGCCTATCGGCACCTATATCTGAAATGCCTATCGGCACCTATATCTGAAATGCCTATCGGCACCTATTTTTGAAATGCCTATCGGAAAATACATCTGAAATGCCTATCAGCACCTATATTTAAAATGCCTATCGGCAACCATATCTGGAATGCCTATCGGCACCTATATTTAAATGCCTATCGGCTTCAATATCTGAAATGCCTATCGGCACCTATTTTTAAAATGCCAATTGGCAACTATATCTGAAGTGCCTATCGGCACCTATATCTGAAATGCCTATCGGCACCTATTTTTGAAATGCCTATCGAAAACTACATCTGAAATGCCTATCAGCACCTATATTTGAAATGCCTATCGGCAACCACATCAGAAATGCCTATCGGCACCTATATCTGAAATGCCTTTCGGCATTTATATCTGAAATGCCTATCGACACCTATATACGAAATGCCTATCGGCACGTATATTTTAAATGCCTATCGGCGACTATATCTGATATGCCTATCGGCACCTATATCTGAAATGCCTATCGGCACCTATTTTTTAAATGCCTATCGGAAACTACATCTAAAATGCCTATCAACACCTATTTTTAAAGTGCCAATCGGCAACTAAATCTGAAATGCCTATCGGCTCCTATATCTGAAATGCCTATCGGCACCTCTTTCTGAAATGCTTATCGGCACCTATTTTTGAAATGCCTTTCGGAAACTACATCTGAAATGCCTATCTGCTCCTATATTTGAAATGCCTATCGGCAACCATATCTGAAAAGCCTATCGACACCTATATTTGAAATACCTATCGGCTTCTATATCTGAAATGCCTATCGGCACCTGTTTTTAAAATGCCAATCGGCAACTATATCTGAAATGCCTATCGGCACCTATATCTGAAATGCCTATCGGCATCAATTTTTGAAATGCCTATCGAAAACTACATCTAAAATGCCTATCAGCACCTATATTTGAAATGCCTATCGGCAACCATATCTGGAATGCCTATCGGCACCTATATTTGAAATGCCTATCGGCTTCTATATCTGAAATGCCTATCGGCACCTATTTTTAAAATGCCAATTGGCAACTATATCTGAAATGCCTATCGGCACCTATATCTGAAATGCCTATCGGCACCTATTTTTGAAATGCCTATCGGAAACTACATCTGAAATGCCTATCAGCACCTATATTTGAAATGCCAATCGGTAACTATATCTGAAAAGCCTATCGGCACCTATATCTGAAATGCCTATCGGCACCAATTTTTGAAATGCCTATCGGAAACTACATCTGGCATGCCTATCAGCACCTATATTTGAAATGCCTATCGGCAACCATATCTGGAATGCCTATCGGCACCTATATTTGAAATGCCTATCGGCTTGTATATCTGAAATGCCTATCGACACCTATTTTTAAAATGCCAATCGGCAACTATATCTGAAATGCCTATGGGCACCTATATTTAAAATGCCTATCGGCACCTATTTTTGAAATGCCTATCGGAAATTACATCTGAAATGCCTATCAGCACCTATATTTGAAATTCCTATCGGCAACCATATCTGAGATGCCTATCGGCACCTATATTTGAAATGCCTATCGGCTTCTATATCTGAAAAGCCTATCGGCACCTATTTTTAAAATGCCAATCGGCAACTATATCTGAAATGCCAATCGGCAACTATATCTGAAATGCCTATAGGCACCTATTTTTAAAATGCCAATCGGCAACTATATCTGAAATGCCTATCGGTACCTATTTTTGAAATGCCTATCGGAAACTACATCTGAAATGCCTATCAGCACTTATATTTGAATAGCCTATCGGCAACCATATAGGGAATGCCTATCGGCACCTATATTTGAAATGCCTATCGGCTTCTATATCTGAAATGCCTATCGGCACCTATTTTTAAAATGCCAATCGGCAACTATATCTGAAATGCCTAATCGGCACCTATTTTTAAAATGCCAATCGGCAACTATATCTGAAATGCCTATCGGCACCTATATCTGAAATGCCTATCGGCACCTATTTTTGAAATGCCTATCGGAAACTACATCTGAAATGCCTATCAGCACCTATATTTGAAATACCTATCGGCAACCATATCTGGAATGCCTATCGGCACCTATATTTGAAATGCCTATCGGCTTCTATATCTAAAATTCCTATCGGCACCTATTTTCAAAATGCTAATCGGCAACTATATCTGAAATGCCTATCGGCACATATATCTGAAATGCCTATCGGCACCTAAATTTGAAATGCCTATCGAAAACTACATCTGAAATGCCTATCAGCACCTATATTTGAAATGCCTATCGGCAACCACATCAGAAATGCCTATCGGCACCTATATCTGAAATGCCTTTCGGCATTTATATCTGAAATGCCTATCGACACCTATATACAAAATGCCTATCGGCACCTATATTTGAAATGCCTATCGGCTTCTATATCTGAAATGCCTATAGGCACCTATTTTCAAAATGCCAATCGGCAACTATATCTGAAATGCCTATCGGCACCTATATCTGAAATGCCTATCGGCACCTATTTTTGAAATGCCTATCGGAAACTACATCTGAAATGCCTATCAGCACCTATATTTGAAATGCCTATCGGCAACCATATCTGGAATGCCTATCGGCACCTATATTTGAAATGCCTATCGGCTTCAATATCTGAAATGCCTATCGGCACCTATTTTTAAAATGCCAATCGGCAACTATATCTGAAGTGCCTATCGGCACCTATATCTGAAATGCCTATCGGCACCTATTTTTGAAATGCCTATCGAAAACTACATCTGAAATGCCTATCAGCACCTATATTTGAAATGCCTATCGGCAACCACATCAGAAATGCCTATCGGCACCTATATCTGAAATGCCTTTCGGCATTTATATCTGAAATGCCTATCGACACCTATATACAAAATGCCTATCGGCACCTATATTTTAAATGCCTATCGGCAACTATATCTCATATGCCTATCGGCACCTATATCTGAAATGCCTATCGGCACCTATTTTTGAAATGCCTATCGGAAACTACATCTAAAATGCCTATCGGCACCTATTTTTAAAGTGCCAATCGGCAACTAAATCTGAAATGCCTATCGGCACCTATATCTGAAATGCCTATCGGCACCTCTTTCTGAAATGCCTATCGGCACCTATTTTTGAAATGCCTTTCGGAAACTACACCTGAAATGCCTATCTGCTCCTATATTTAAATTGCCTATCGGCAACCATATCTGAAAAGCCTATCGACACCTATATTTGAAATACCTATCGGCTTCTATATCTGAAATGCCTATCGGCACCTGTTTTTAAAATGCCAATCGGCAACTATATCTGAAATGCCTATCGGCACCTATATCTGAAATGCCTATCGGCATCAATTTTTGAAATGCCTATCGGAAACTAAATCTAAAATGCCTATCAGCACCTGTATTTGAAATGCCTATCGGCAACCATATCTGGAATGCCTGTCGGCACCTATATTTAAAATGCCTATCGGCTTCTATATCTGAAATGCCTATCGGCACCTATTTTTAAAATGCCAATTGGCAACTATATCTGAAATGCCTATCGGCACCTATATCTGAAATGCCTATCGGCACCTATTTTTGAAATGCCTATCGGAAACTACATCTGAAATGCCTATCAGCAACTATATTTGAAATGCCTATCGGCGACCATATCTGAAATGCCTATCGACACCTATATTTGAAATACCTATCGGCTTCTATATCTAAAATGCCTATCGGCACCTATTTTTAAAATGCCAATCGGTAACTATATCTGAAACGCCTATCGGCACCAATTTTTGAAATTCCTATCGGAAACTACATCTGGAATGCCTATCAGCACCTATATTTGAAATGCCTATCGGCAACCATATCTGGAATGCCTATCGGCACCTATATTTGAAATGCCTATCGGCTTCAATATCTGAAATGCCTATCGGCACCTATTTTTAAAATGCCAATCGGCAACTATATCTGAAGTGCCTATCGGCACCTATATCTGAAATGCCTATCGGCACCTATTTTTGAAATGCCTATCGAAAACTACATCTGAAATGCCTATCAGCACCTATATTTGAAATGCCTATCGGCAACCACATCAGAAATGCCTATCGGCACCTATATCTGAAATGCCTTTCGGCATTTATATCTGAAATGCCTATCGACACCTATATACAAAATGCCTATCGGCACCTATATTTTAAATGCCTATTGGCAACTATATCTCATATGCCTATCGGCACCTATATCTGAAATGCCTATCGGCACCTATTTTTGAAATGCCTATCGGAAACTACATCTAAAATGCCTATCGGCACCTATTTTTAAAGTGCCAATCGGCAACTAAATCTGAAATGCCTATCGGCACCTATATCTGAAATGCCTATCGGCACCTCTTTCTGAAATGCCTATCGGCACCTATTTTTGAAATGCCTTTCGGAAACTACACCTGAAATGCCTTTCTGCTCCTATATTTGAAATGCCTATCGGCAACCATATCTGAAAAGCCTATCGAATCCTATATTTGAAATACCTATCGGCTTCTATATCTGAAATGCCTATCGGCACATGTTTTTAAAATGCCAAACGGCAACTATATCTGAAATGCCTATCGGCACCTATATCTGAAATGCCTATCGGCATCAATTTTTGAAATGCCTATCGGAAACTACATCTAAAATGCCTATCAGCACCTGTATTTGAAATGCCTATCGGCAACCATATTTGGAATGCCTGTCGGCACCTATATTTAAAATGCCTATCGGCTTCTATATCTGAAATGCCTATCGGCACCTATTTTTAAAATGCCAATTGGCAACTATATCTGAAATGCCTATCGGCACCTATTACTGAAATGCCTATCGGCACCTATTTTTGAAATGCCTATCGGAAACTACATCTGAAATGCCTATCAGCAACTATATTTGAAATGCCTATCGGCGACCATATCTGAAATGCCTATCGACACCTATATTTGAAATACCTATCGGCTTCTATAGCTAAAATGCCTATCGGCACCTATTTTTAAAATGCCAATCGGTAACTATATCTGAAATGCCTATCGGCACATATATCTGAAATGCCTATCGGCACCAATTTTTGAAATTCCTATCGGAAACTACATCTGGAATGCCTATCAGCACCTATATTTGAAATGCCTATCGGCAACCATATCTGGAATGCCTATCGGCACCTATATTTGAAATGCCTATCGGCTTCTATATCTGAAATGCCTATCGACACCTATTTTTAAAATGCCAATCGGCAACTATATCTGAAATGCCTATCGGCACCTATATCTAAAATGCCTATCGGCACCTATTTTTGAAATGCGTATCGGAAACTACATCTGAAATGCCTATCAGCACCTATATTTGAAATTCCTATCGGCAACCATATCTGGGATGCCTATCGGCACCTATATTTGAAATGCCTATCGGCTTCTATATCTGAAATGCCTATCGGCACCTATTTTTAAAATGCCAATCGGCAACTATATCTGAAATGCCTATCGGCACCTATATCTGAAATGCCTATCGGCACCTATTTTTGAAATGCCTAACGGAAACTACATCTGAAATGCCTATCAGCACCAATATTTGAAATGCCTATCGGCAACCATACCTGAAATGCCTCTCGACACCAATATTTGAAATACCCATCGGCTTCTATATCTAAATTGCCTATCGGCACCTATTTTTAAAATGCCAATCGGCAACTATATCTGAAATGCCTATCGGCACCTATATCTGAAATGCTTATCGGCACCAATTTTTGAAATGCCTATCGGAAACTACATCTGAAATGCCTATCAGCACCTATATTTGAAATGCCTATCGGCAACCATATCTGGAATGCCTATCAGCACCTATATTTGAAATGCCTATCGGCTTCTATATCTGAAATGCCTATCGGCACCTATATTTAAAATGCCAACCGGCAACTTTATCTGAAATGCCTATCGGCACCTATATCTGAAATGCCTATCGGCACCTATTTTTGAAATGCCTATCGAAAACTACATCTGAAATGCCTATCAGCACCTATATTTGAAATGCCTATCGGCAATTATATCTGATATGCCTATCGGCACCTATATCTGAAATGCCTATCGGCACCTATTTTTGAAATGCCAATCGGCAACTATATCTGAAATGCCTATCGGCACCTATATTTAAAATGCCAATCGGCAAATATATCTGAAATGCCTATCGGCACCTATATCTGAAATGCCTATCGGCACCTATTTTTGAAATGCCTATCGAAAACTACATCTGAAATGCCTATCAGCACCTATATTTGAAATGCCTATCGGCAACCATATCTGGAATGCCTATCGGCACCTATATTTGAAATGCCTATCGGCACCTATTTTTTAAATGCCAATCGGCAACTATATCTGAAATGCCTATCGGCACCCATTTTTAAAATGCCAATCGGCAACTACATCTGAAATGCCTATCAGCACTTATATTTGAATAGCCTATCGGCAACCATATAGGGAATGCCTATCGGCACCTATATTTGAAATGCCTATCGGCTTCTATATCTGAAATGCCTATCAGCACCTATTTTTAAAATGCCAATCGGCAACTATATCTGAAATGCCTATCGGCACCAATATCTGAAATGCCTATTGACACCTATTTTTGAAATGCCTTTCGGAAACTACATCTGAAATGCCTATCTGCTCCTATATTTGAAATGCCTATCGGCAACCATATCTGGAATGCCTATCGGCACCTATATTTAAAATGCCTATCGGCCTCTCTATTTGAAATGCCTATCGACACTTATTTTTAAAATGCCAATTGGCAACAATATCTGAAATGCCTATCGGCACCTATATCTGAAATGCCCATCGGCACCTATTTTTGAAATGCCTATCGGAAACTACTTCTGAAATGCCTATCAGCACCTATATTTGAAATGCCTATCGGCAACCAAATCTGGAATGCCTATCGGCACATATATTTGAAATGCTTATCGGCTTCTATATCTGAAATGCCTATCGGCATCTATTTTTAAAATGCCAATCGGCAACTATATCTGAAATGCCTATCGGCACCTATATCTGAAATGCCTATCGGCACCTATTTTTGAAATGCCTATCGGAAACTACATCTGAAATGCCTATCAGCACCTATATTTGAAATGCCTATAGGCAAACATATCTGGAATGCCTATCGGCACCTATATTTGAAATGCCTATCGGCTTCTATATCTGAAATGCCTATCGGCAACTATTTTTAAAATGCCTATCGGCACCTATATCTGAAATGCCTATCGGCACCTATTTTTGAAATGCCAATCGGCAACTATATCTGAAATGCCTATCGGCACCTATATTTAAAATGCCAATCGGCAAATATATCTGAAATGCCTATCGGCACCTATATCTGAAATGCCTATCGGCACCTATTTTTGAAATGCCTATCGAAAACTACATCTGAAATGCCTATCAGCACCTATATTTGAAATGCCTATCGGCAACCATATCTGGAATGCCTATCGGCACCTATATTTGAAATGCCTATCGGCACCTATTTTTTAAATGCCAATCGGCAACTATATCTGAAATGCCTATCGGCACCCATTTTTAAAATGCCAATCGGCAACTACATCTGAAATGCCTATCAGCACTTATATTTGAATAGCCTATCGGCAACCATATAGGGAATGCCTATCGGCACCTATATTTGAAATGCCTATCGGCTTCTATATCTGAAATGCCTATCGGCACCTATTTTTAAAATGCCAATCGGCAACTATATCTGAAATGCCTATCGGCACCAATATCTGAAATGCCTATTGACACCTATTTTTGAAATGCCTTTCGGAAACTACATCTGAAATGCCTATCTGCTCCTATATTTGAAATGCCTATCGGCAACCATATCTGGAATGCCTATCGGCACCTATATTTAAAATGCCTATCGGCCTCTCTATTTGAAATGCCTATCGACACTTATTTTTAAAATGCCAATTGGCAACAATATCTGAAATGCCTATCGGCACCTATATCTGAAATGCCCATCGGCACCTATTTTTGAAATGCCTATCGGAAACTACATCTGAAATGCCGATCAGCACCAATATTTGAAATGCCTATCGGCAACCATATCTGAAATGCCTATCGACACCTATATTTAAAATACCTATCGGCTTCCATATCTATAATGCCTATCGGCAACTATTTTTAAAATGCTAATCGGCAACTATATCTGAAATGCCTATCGGCACCTATATCTGAAATGCCTATCGGCACCAATTTTAGAAATGCCTATCGGAAACTACATCTGAAATGCCTATCAGCACCTATATTTGAAATGCCTATAGGCAAACATATCTGGAATGCCTATCGGCACCTATATTTGAAATGCCTATCGGCTTCTATATCTGAAATGCCTATCGGCAACTATTTTTAAAATGCCAATCGGCAACTATATCTGAAATGCCTATCGGCACCTATATCTGAAATGCCTATCGGCACCTATTTTTGAAATGCCTATCGGAAAATACATCTGAAATGCCTATCAGCACCTATATTTGAAATGCCTATCGGCAACCATATCTGGAATGCCTATCGGCACCTATATTTAAATGCCTATCGGCTTCAATATCTGAAATGCCTATCGGCACCTATTTTTAAAATGCCAATTGGCAACTATATCTGAAGTGCCTATCGGCACCTATATCTGAAATGCCTATCGGCACCTATTTTTGAAATGCCTATCGAAAACTACATCTGAAATGCCTATCAGCACCTATATTTGAAATGCCTATCGGCAACCACATCAGAAATGCCTATCGGCACCTATATCTGAAATGCCTTTCGGCATTTATATCTGAAATGCCTATCGACACCTATATACGAAATGCCTATCGGCACGTATATTTTAAATGCCTATCGGCAACTATATCTGATATGCCTATCGGCACCTATATCTGAAATGCCTATCGGCACCTATTTTTTAAATGCCTATCGGAAACTACATCTAAAATGCCTATCAACACCTATTTTTAAAGTGCCAATCGGCAACTAAATCTGAAATGCCTATCGGCTCCTATATCTGAAATGCCTATCGGCACCTCTTTCTGAAATGCTTATCGGCACCTATTTTTGAAATGCCTTTCGGAAACTACATCTGAAATGCCTATCTGCTCCTATATTTGAAATGCCTATCGGCAACCATATCTGAAAAGTCTATCGACACCTATATTTGAAATACCTATCGGCTTCTATATCTGAAATGCCTATCGGCACCTGTTTTTAAAATGCCAATCGGCAACTATATCTGAAATGCCTATCGGCACCTATATCTAAAATGCCTATCGGCATCAATTTTTGAAATGCCTATCGAAAACTACATCTAAAATGCCTATCAGCACCTATATTTGAAATGCCTATCGGCTTCTATATCTGAAATGCCTATCGGCACCTATTTTTAAAATGCCAATTGGCAACTATATCTGAAATGCCTATCGGCACCTATATCTGAAATGCCTATCGGCACCTATTTTTGAAATGCCTATCGGAAACTACATCTGAAATGCCTATCAGCACCTATATTTGAAATGCCAATCGGTAACTATATCTGAAAAGCCTATCGGCACCTATATCTGAAATGCCTATCGGCACCAATTTTTGAAATGCCTATCGGAAACTACATCTGGCATGCCTATCAGCACCTATATTTGAAATGCCTATCGGCAACCATATCTGGAATGCCTATCGGCACCTATATTTGAAATGCCTATCGGCTTGTATATCTGAAATGCCTATCGACACCTATTTTTAAAATGCCAATCGGCAACTATATCTGAAATGCCTATGGGCACCTATATTTAAAATGCCTATCGGCACCTATTTTTGAAATGCCTATCGGAAATTACATCTGAAATGCCTATCAGCACCTATATTTGAAATTCCTATCGGCAACCATATCTGAGATGCCTATCGGCACCTATATTTGAAATGCCTATCGGCTTCTATATCTGAAAAGCCTATCGGCACCTATTTTTAAAATGCCAATCGGCAACTATATCTGAAATGTCCAATCGGCAACTATATCTGAAATGCCTATAGGCACCTATTTTTAAAATGCCAATCGGCAACTATATCTGAAATGCCTATCGGTACCTATTTTTGAAATGCCTATCGGAAACTACATCTGAAATGCCTATCAGCACTTATATTTGAATAGCCTATCGGCAACCATATAGGGAATGCCTATCGGCACCTATATTTGAAATGCCTATCGGCTTCTTATATCTGAAATGCCTATTCGGCACCTATTTTTAAAATGCCAATCGGCAACTATATCTGAAATGCCTATCGGCACCTATTTTTAAAATGCCAATCGGCAACTATATCTGAAATGCCTATCGGCACCTATATCTGAAATGCCTATCGGCACCTATTTTTGAAATGCCTATCGGAAACTACATCTGAAATGCCTATCAGCACCTATATTTGAAATACCTATCGGCAACCATATCTGGAATGCCTATCGGCACCTATATTTGAAATGCCTATCGGCTTCTATATCTAAAATTCCTATCGGCACCTATTTTCAAAATGCTAATCGGCAACTATATCTGAAATGCCTATCGGCACATATATCTGAAATGCCTATCGGCACCTAAATTTGAAATGCCATTTCGAAAACTACATCTAAAATGCCTATCAGCATCTATATTTGAAATGCCTATCGGCAACCACATCAGAAATGCCTATCGGCACCTATATCTGAAATGCCTTTCGGCATTTATATCTGAAATGCCTATCGACACCTATATACAAAATGCCTATCGGCACCTATATTTGAAATGCCTATCGGCTTCTATATCTGAAATGCCTATCGGCACCTATTTTCAAAATGCCAATCGGCAACTATATCTGAAATGCCTATCGGCACCTATATCTGAAATGCCTATCGGCACCTATTTTTGAAATGCCTATCGGAAAACTAACATCTGAAATGCCTATCAGCACCTATATTTGAAATGCCTATCGGCAACCATATCTGGAATGCCTATCGGCACCTATATTTGAAATGCCTATCGGCTTCAATATCTGAAATGCCTATCGGCACCTATTTTTAAAATGCCAATCGGCAACTATATCTGAAGTGCCTATCGGCACCTATATCTGAAATGCCTATCGGCACCTATTTTTGAAATGCCTATCGAAAACTACATCTGAAATGCCTATCAGCACCTATATTTGAAATGCCTATCGGCAACCACATCAGAAATCCCTATCGGCACTCTATATCTGAAATGCCTTTCGGCATTTATATCTGAAATGCCTATCGACACCTATATACATAAATGCCTATCGCCACCTATATTTTAAATGCCTATCGGCAACTATATCTCATATGCCTATCGGCACCTATATCTGAAATGCCTATCGGCACCTATTTTTGAAATGCCTATCGGAAACTACATCTAAAATGCCTATCGGCACCTATTTTTAAAGTGCCAATCGGCAACTAAATCTGAAATGCCTATCGGCACCTATATCTGAAATGCCTATCGGCACCTCTTTCTGAAATGCCTATCGGCACCTATTTTTGAAATGCCTTTCGGAAACTACACTGAAATGCCTATCTGCTCCTATATTTGAAATGCCTATCGGCAACCATATCTGAAAAGCCTATCGACACCTATATTTGAAATACCTATCGGCTTCTATATCTGAAATGCCTATCGGCACCTGTTTTTAAAATGCCAATCGGCAACTATATCTGAAATGCATATCGGCACCTATATCTGAAATGCCTATCGGCATCAATTTTTGAAATGCCTATCGGAAACTACATCTAAAATGCCTATCAGCACCTGTATTTGAAATGCCTATCGGCAACCATATCTGGAATGCCTGTCGGCACCTATATTTAAAATGCCTATCGGCTTCTATATCTGAAATGCCTATCGGCACCTATTTTTAAAATGCCAATTGGCAACTATATCTGAAATGCCTATCGGCACCTATATCTGAAATGCCTATCGGCACCTATTTTTGAAATGCCTATCGGAAACTACATCTGAAATGCCTATCAGCAACTATATTTGAAATGCCTATCGGCGACCATATCTGAAATGCCTATCGACACCTATATTTGAAATACCTATCGGCTTCTATATCTAAAATGCCTATCGGCACCTATTTTTAAAATGCCAATCGGTAACTATATCTGAAATGCCTATCGGCACCAATTTTTGAAATTCCTATCGGAAACTACATCTGGAATGCCTATCAGCACCTATATTTGAAATGCCTATCGGCAACCATATCTGGAATGCCTATCGGCACCTATATTTGAAATGCCTATCGGCTTCTATAACTGAAATGCCTATCGACACCTATTTTTAAAATGCCAATCGGCAACTATATCTGAAATGCCTATCGGCACCTATATCTAAAATGCCTATCGGCACCTATTTTTGAAATGCGTATCGGAAACTACATCTAAAATGCCTATCAGCACCTATATTTGAAATTCCTATCGGCAACCATATCTGGGATGCCTATCGGCACCTATATTTGAAATGCCTATCGGCTTCTATATCTGAAATGCCTATCGGCACCTATTTTTAAAATGCCAATCGGCAACTATATGTAAAATGCCTATCGGCACCTATATCTGAAATGTCTATCGGCACCTATTTTTGAAATGCCTAACGGAAACTACATCTGAAATGCCTATCAGCACCAATATTTGAAATGCCTATCGGCAACCATACCTGAAATGCCTCTCGACACCAATATTTGAAATACCCATCGGCTTCTATATCTAAATTGCCTATCGGCACCTATTTTTAAAATGCCAATCGGCAACTATATCTGAAATGCCTATCGGCACCTATATCTGAAATGCTTATCGGCACCAATTTTTGAAATGCCTATCGGAAACTACATCTGAAATGCCTATCAGCACCTATATTTGAAATGCCTATCGGCAACCATATCTGGAATGCCTATCAGCACCTATATTTGAAATGCCTATCGGCTTCTATATCTGAAATGCCTATCGGCACCTATATTTAAAATGCCAACCGGCAACTATATCTGAAATGCCTATCGGCACCTATATCTGAAATGCCTATCGGCACCTATTTTTGAAATGCCTGTCGAAAATTACATCTGAAATGCCTATCAGCACCTATATTTGAAATGCCTATTGGCAACTATATCTGATATGCCTATCGGCACCTATATCTGAAATGCCTATCGGCACCTATTTTTGAAATGCCAATCGGCAACTATATCTGAAATGCCTATCGGCACCTATATTTAAAATGCCAATCGGCAACTATATCTGAAATGCCTATCGGCACCTATATCTGAAATGCCTATCGGCACCTATTTTTGAAATGCCTATCGAAAACTACATCTGAAATGCCTATCAGCACCTATATTTGAAATGCCTATCGGCAACTATATCTGATATGCCTATCGGCACCTATATCTGAAATGCCTATCGGCACCTATTTTTGAAATGCCAATCGGCAACTATATCTGAAATGCCTATCGGCACCCATTTTTAAAATGCCAATCGGCAACTACATCTGAAATGCCTATCAGCACTTATATTTGAATAGCCTATCGGCAACCATATAGGGAATGCCTATCGGCACCTATATTTGAAATGCCTATCGGCTTCTACATCTGAAATGCCTATTGGCACCTATTTTTAAAATGCCAATCGGCAACTATATCTGAAATGCCTATCGGCACCAATATCTGAAATGCCTATTGACACCTATTTTTGAAATGCCTTTCGGAAACTACATCTGAAATGCCTATCTGCTCCTATATTTGAAATGCCTATCGGCAACCATATCTGGAATGCCTATCGGCACCTATATTTAAAATGCCTATCGGCCTCTCTATTTGAAATGCCTATCGACACTTATTTTTAAAATGCCAATTGGCAACTATATCTGAAATGCCTATCGGCACCTATTTTTGAAATGCCTATCGGAAACTACTTCTGAAATGCCTATCAGCACCTATATTTGAAATGCCTATCGGCAACCAAATCTGGAATGCCTATCGGCACCTATATTTGAAATGCTTATCGGCTTCTATATCTGAAATGCCTATCGGCACCTATTTTTAAAATGCCAATCGGCAACTATATCTGAAATGCCTATCGGCACCTATATCTGAAATGCCTATCGGCACCTATTTTTGAAATGCCTATCGGAAACTACATCTGAAATGCCTATCAGCACCAATATTTGAAATGCCTATCGGCAACCATATCTGAAATGCCTATCGACACCTATATTTGAAATACCTATCGGCTTCCATATCTATAATGCCTATCGGCAACTATTTTTAAAATGCTAATCGGCAACTATATCTGAAATGCCTATCGGCACCTATATCTGAAATGCCTATCGGCACCAATTTTAGAAATGCCTATCTTAAACTACATCTGAAATGCCTATCAGCACCTATATTTGAAATGCCTATCGGCAACCATATCTGGAATGCCTATCGGCACCTATATTTGAAATGCCTATCGGCTTCTATATCTGAAATGCCTATCGGCACCTATTTTTAAAATGCCAATCGGCAACTATATCTGAAATGCCTATCGGCACCTATATCTGAAATGTCTATCGGCACCTATTTTTGAAATGCCTATCGGAAACTACATCTGAAATGCCTATCAGCACCTATATTTGAAATGCCTATCGGCAACCATATCTGGAATGCCTATCGGCAC
>JAVRKA010000912.1:0-40019 GCA_034508555.1 Venustoraphidia nigricollis | reverse complement strand
TCAAAAATAGGTGCCGATAGGCATTTCAGATATAGTTGCCGAAAGGCATTTCAGATATAGTTGCCGATTGGCATTTTAAAAATAGGTGCCGATAGGCATTTCAGATGTATTTTACGATAGGCATTTCAAAAATAGGTGCCGATAGGCATTTCAGATATAGGTGCCGATAGGCATATCAGATATAGTTGCCGATAGGCATTTAAAATATAGGTGCCGATAGGCATTTCAAATATAGGTGTCGATAGGCATTTCAGACATAAATGCCGAAAGGCATTTCAGATATAGGTGAAGATAGGCATTACTGATGTGGTTGCCGATTGGCATTTTAAAAATAGGTGCCAATAGGCATTTCAGATATAGAAGCCGATAGGCATTTCAAATATAGGTGCCGATAGGCATTCCAGATATAGTTGCCGATAGGCATTTCAAATATAGGTGCTGATACGCATTTCAGATGTAGTTTCCGATAGGCATTTCATAAATTGGTGCCGATAGGCATTTCAGATATAGGTGCCGATAGGCATTTCAGATATAGTTGCCGATTGCCACTTTAAAAATAGGTGCCGATAGGCATTTCAGATATAGAAGCCGATAGGTATTTCAAATATAGGTGTCGATAGGCATTTCAGATTTGGTTGCCGATAGGCATTTCAAATATAGGTGCTGATAGGCATTCCAGATATTGTTGCCGATAGGCATTTCAAATATAGGTGCTGATAGGCATTTCAGATGTAGTTTCCGATAGGCCTATCAAAAATAGGTGCCGATAGGCATTTCAGATATAGGTGCCGATAGGCATTTCAGATATAGTTGCCGATTGGCATTTTAAAAATAGGTGCCGATAGGCATTTCAGATATAGAAGCTGATAGGTATTTCAAATATAGGTGTCGATAGGCATTTCAGATATGGTTGCCGATAGGCATTTCAAATATAGGTGCTGATAGGCATTTCAGATGTAGTTTCCGATAGGCCTATCAAAAATAGGTGCCGATAGGCATTTCAGATATAGTTGCCGATTGGCATTTTAAAAATAGGTGCCGATAGGCATTTCAGATATAGAAGCCGATAGGCATTTCAAATATAGGTGCCGATAGGCATTCCAGATACGGTTGCCGATAGGCATTTCAAATATAGGTGCCGATAGGCATTTCAGATATAGTTGCCAATTGGCATCTTAAAAATAGGTGCCGATAGGCATTTCAGATATAGAAGCCGATAGGCATTTCAAATATAGGTGCCGATAGGCATTCCAGATATGGTTGCCGATAGGCATTTCAAATATAGGTGCTGATAGGCATTTCAGATGTAGTTTCCGATAGGCATTTCAAAAATAGGTGCCGATAGGCATTTCAGATATAGTTGCCGATTGGCATTTTAAAAATAGGTGCCGATAGGCATTTCAGATGTAGTTTCCGATAGGCATTAAAAAATAGGTGCCGATAGGCATTTCAGATATAGGTGCCGATAGGCATATCAGATATAGTTGCCAATAGGCAATTAAAATATAGGTGCCGATAGGCATTTCAAATATAGGTGCCGATAGGCATTTCTGATGTGGTTGCCGATAGGCATTTCTAATATAGGTGCTGATAGGCATTTTAGATGTAGTTTCCGATAGGCATTTCAAAAATAGGTGCCGATGGGCATTTCAGATATAGGTGCCGTTAGGCACTTCAGATATAGTTGCCGATTGGCATTTTAAAAATAGGTGCCGATAGGCATTTCAGATATAGAAGCCGATAGGTATTTCAAATATAGGTGTCGATAGGCATTTCAGATATGGTTGCCGATAGGCATTTCAAATATAGGTGCAGATAGGCATTTCAGATGTAGTTTCCGAAAGGCATTTAAAAAATAGGTGCCGATAGGCATTTCAGATATAGTTGCCGATTGCCACTTTAAAATTGGTGCCGATAGGCATTTCAGATATAGAAGCTGATAGGTATTTCAAATATAGGTGTCGATAGGCATTTCAGATATGGTTGCCGATAGGCATTTCAAATATAGGTGCTGATAGGCATTTCAGATGTAGTTTCCGATAGGCCTATCAAAAATAGGTGCCGATAGGCATTTCAGATATAGGTGCCGATAGGCATTTCAGATATAGTTGCCGATTGGCATTTTAAAAATAGGTGCCGATAGGCATTTCAGATATAGAAGCCGATAGGCATTTCAAATATAGGTGCCGATAGGCATTCCAGATACGGTTGCCGATAGGCATTTCAAATATAGGTGCCGATAGGCATTTCAGATATAGTTGCCAATTGGCATCTTAAAAATAGGTGCCGATAGGCATTTCAGATATAGAAGCCGATAGGCATTTCAAATATAGGTGCCGAAAGGCATTCCAGATATGGTTGCCGATAGGCATTTCAAATATAGGTGCTGATAGGCATTTCAGATGTAGTTTCCGATAGGCATTTCAAAAATAGTTGCCGGTAGGCATTTCAGATATAGGTGCCGATAGGCATTTCAGATATAGTTGCCGATTGGCATTTTAAAAATAGGTGCCGAAAGGCATTTCAGATGTAGTTTCCGATAGGCATTTCAAAAATAGGTGCCGATAGGCATTTCAGATATAGGTGCCGATAGGCATATCAGATATAGTTGCCAATAGGCATTTAAAATATAGGTGCCGATAGGCATTTCAAATATAGGTGTCGATAGGCATTTCAGATATAAATGCCGAAAGGCATTTCAGATATAGGTGCCGATAGGCATTTCTGATGTGGTTGCCGATAGGCATTTCTAATATAGGTGCTGATAGGCATTTCAGATGTAGTTTCCGATAGGCATTTCAAAATTAGGTGCCGATGGGCATTTCAGATATAGGTTCCGATAGGCACTTCAGATATAGTTGCCGATTGGCATTTTAAAAATAGGTGCCAATAGGCATTTCAGATATAGAAGCCGATAGGTATTTCAAATATAGGTGTCGATATGCATTTCAGATATGGTTGCCGATAGGCATTTCAAATATAGGTGCAGATAGGCATTTCAGATGTAGTTTCCGAAAGGCATTTAAAAAATAGTTGCCGATAGGCATTTTAGATATAGGTGCCGATAGGCATTTCAGATATAGTGGTCGATTGGCATTTTAAAAATAGGTGCCGATAGGCATTTCAGATATAGAAGCCGATAGGCATTTCAAATATAGGAGCCGATAAGCATTCCAGATATTATTGCCGATAGGCATTTCAAACATAGGTGCTGATAGGCATTTCAGATGTAGTTTCCGATAAGCATTTCAAAAATAAGTGCCGATAGGCATTTCAGATATAGGTGCCGATAGGCATTTCAGATACAGTTGCCGATTGGCATTTTAAAAATAGGTGCCGATAGGCATTTCAGATATAGAAGCCGATAGGCATTTCAAATATAGGTGCCGATAGGCATTCCAGATATGGTTGCCGATAGGCATTTCAAATATAGGTGCTGATAGGCATTTCAGATGTAGTGTCCGATAGGCATTTCAAAAATAAGTGCCGATAGGCATTTCAGATATAGGTGCCGATAGGCATTTCAGATATAGTTGCCGATTGGCATTTTAAAAATAGGTGCTGATAGGCATTTCAGATATAGAAGCCGATAGGCATTTCAAATATAGGTGCCGATAGGCATTCCAGATATGGTTGCCGATAGGCATTTCAAATATAGGTGCTGATAGGCATTTCAGATGTAGTTTCCGATAGGCATTTCAAGAATAGGTGCCGATAGGCAGTTCAGATATAGGTGCCGATAGGCAATTCAGATATAGTTGCCGATTGGCATTATAAAAATAGGTGCCGATAGGCATTTCAGATTTAGAAGCCGATAGGCATTTCAAATATAGGTGCCGATAGGCATTCCAGATATGGTTGCCGATAGGCATTTCAAATATAGGTGCTAATAGGCATTTCAGATGTAGTTTGCGATAGGCATTTCAAAAATAGGTGCCGATTGGCATTTCAGTTATAGATGCCGATAAGCATATCAGATATAGTTGCCAATTGGTATTTTAAAAATAGGTGCCGATAGGCATTTCAAATATAGAAGCCGATAGGCATTTCAAATATAGGTGCCGATAGGCATTCCAGATATGGTTGCCGATAGGCATTTCAAATATAGGTGCTGATAGGCACTTCAGATGTAGTTTCCGATAGGCATTTCAAAAATAGGTGCCGATAGGCATTTCAGATATAGGTGCCGATAGGCACTTCAGATATAGTTGCCAATTGGCATTTTAAAAAAAGGTGCCGATAGGCATTTCAGGTATAGAAGCCGATAGGCAGTTCAAATATAGGTGCCGATAGGCATTCCAGATATGGTTGCCAATAGGCATTTCAAATATAGGTGCTGATAGGCATTTCAGATGTAGTTTCCGATAGGCATTTCAAAAATAGGTGCCGATAGGCATATCAGATATAGGTGCCGATAGGCATTTCAGATATAGTTGCCGATTGGCATTTTAAAAATAGGTGCCGATAGGCATTTCAGATATAGAAGCCGATAGGCATTTCAAATATAGGTGCCGATAAGCATTCCAGATATGGTTGCCGATAGGCATTTCAAACATAGGTGCTGATAGGCATTTCAGATGTAGTTTCCGATAAGCATTTCAAAAATAAGTGCCGATAGGCATTTCAGATATAGGTGCCGATAGGCATTTCAGATATAGTTGCCGATTGGCATTTTAAAAATAGGTGCCGATAGGCATTTCAGATATAAAAGCCGATAGGCATTTCAAATATAGGTGCCGATAGGCATTCCAGATATGGTTGCCAATAGGCATTTCAAATATAGGTGCTGATAGGCACTTCAGATGTAGTTTCCGATAGGCATTTCAAAAATAAGTGCCAATAGGCATTTCAGATATAGGTGCCGATAGGCATTTCAGATATAGGTGCCGATAGGCATTTCAGATATAGTTGCCGATTGGCATTTTAAAAATAGGTGCCGATAGGCATTTCAGATATAGAAGCCGATAGGCATTTCAAATATAGGTGCCGATAGGCATTCCAGATATGGTTGCCGATAGGCATTTCAAATATAGGTGCTGATAGGCATTTCAGATGTAGTTTCCGATAGGCATTTCAAAAATAGGCGCCGATAGGCATTTCAGATATAGGTGCCGATAGGCATTTCAGATATAGTTGCCGATTGGCATTATAAAAATAGGTGCCGATAAGCATTTCAGATTTAGAAGCCGATAGGCATTTCAAATATAGGTGCCGATAGGCATTTCAGATATGGTTGCCGATAGGCATTTCAAATATAGGTGCTAATAGGCATTTCAGATGTAGTTTGCGATAGGCATTTCAAAAATAGGTGCCGATTGGCATTTCAGTTATAGATGCCGATAAGCATATCAGATATAGTTGCCAATTGGCATTTTAAAAATAGGTGCCGATAGGCATTTCAAATATAGAAGCCGATAGGCATTTCAAATATAGGTGCCGATAGGCACTCCAGATATGGTTGCCGATAGGCATTTCAAATATAGGTGCTGATAGGCATTTCAGATGTAGTTTCCGATAGGCATTTCAAAAATAGGTGCCGATAGGCATTTCAGATATAGGTGCCGATAGGCATTTCAGATATAGTTGCCAATTGGCATTTTAAAAATTGGTGTCGATAGGCATTTCAGATATAGTTGCCGATTGGCATTTCAAATATAGGTGCTGATAGGCATTTCAGATGTAGTTTCCGATAGGCATTTCAAAAATAGGTGCCGATAGGCATTTCAGATATAGGTGCCGATAGGCATTTCAGATATAGTTGCCGATTGGCATTTTAAAAAAAGGTGCTAATAGGCATTTCAGATATGGGTGCCGATAGGCATTTCAGATATGGGTGCCGATAGGCATTTCAGATATAGTTGCCGATTGGCATTTTAAAAATAGGTGCCGATAGGCATTTTTAAAATACGTGCCGATAGGCATTTCAGATATAGAAGCCGATAGGCATTTCAAATATAGTTGCCGATAGGCATTTCAAATTTAGGTGCTGATAGGCATTTCAGAAGTAGTTTCCGATAGGCATTTCAAAAATAGGTGCCGATAGGCATTTCAGATATAGGTGCCGATAGGCATTTCAGATATAGGTGCCGATAGGCATTTCAGATATAGAAGCCGATAGGCATTTCAAAGATAGGTGCCGATAGGCATTCCAGATATAGTTGCCGATAGGCATTTCAAATATAGGTGCTGATACGCATTTCAGATGTAGTTTCCGATAGGCATTTCATAAATTGGTGCCGATAGGCATTTCAGATATAGGTGCCGATAGGCATTTCAGATATAGTTGCCGATTGCCACTTTAAAAATAGGTGCCGATAGGCATTTCAGATATAGAAGCCGATAGGTATTTCAAATATAGGTGTCGATAGGCATTTCAGATTTGGTTGCCGATAGGCATTTCAAATATAGGTGCTGATAGGCATTCCAGATATTGTTGCCGATAGGCATTTCAAATATAGGTGCTGATAGGCATTTCAGATGTAGTTTCCGATAGGCCTATCAAAAATAGGTGCCGATAGGCATTTCAGATATAGGTGCCGATAGGCATTTCAGATATAGTTGCCGATTGGCATTTTAAAAATAGGTGCCGATAGGCATTTCAGATATAGAAGCTGATAGGTATTTCAAATATAGGTGTCGATAGGCATTTCAGATATGGTTGCCGATAGGCATTTCAAATATAGGTGCTGATAGGCATTTCAGATGTAGTTTCCGATTGGCCTATCAAAAATAGGTGCCGATAGGCATTTCAGATATAGTTGCCGATTGGCATTTTAAAAATAGGTGCCGATAGGCATTTCAGATATAGAAGCCGATAGGCATTTCAAATATAGGTGCCGATAGGCATTCCAGATACGGTTGCCGATAGGCATTTCAAATATAGGTGCCGATAGGCATTTCAGATATAGTTGCCAATTGGCATTTTAAAAATAGGTGCCGATAGGCATTTCAAATATAGAAGCCGATAGGCATTTCAAATATAGGTGCCGATAGGCACTCCAGATATGGTTGCCGATAGGCATTTCAAATATAGGTGCTGATAGGCATTTCAGATGTAGTTTCCGATAGGCATTTCAAAAATAGGTGCCGATAGGCATTTCAGATATAGGTGCCGATAGGCATTTCAGATATAGTTGCCAATTGGCATTTTAAAAATTGGTGTCGATAGGCATTTCAGATATAGTTGCCGATTGGCATTTTAAAAATAGGTGCCGATAGGCATTTCAGATATAGAAGCCGATTGGCATTTCAAAAATAGGTGCCGATAGGCATTTCAGATATAGTTGCCGATTGGCATTTTAAAAATAGGTGCCGATAGGCATTTCAGATATAGAAGCCGATAGGCATTTTAAATATAGGTGCCGATAGGCATTCCAGATATGGTTGCCGATAGGCATTTCAAATATAGGTGCTGATAGGCATTTCAGATGTAGTTTCCGATAGGCATTTCAAAAATAGGTGCCGATAGGCATTTCAGATATAGGTGCCGATAGGCATTTCAGATATAGTTGCCGATTGGCATTTTAAAAATAGGTGCCGATAGGCATTTTTAAAATACGTGCCGATAGGCATTTCAGATATAGAAGACGATAGGCATTTCAAATATAGGTGCCGATAGGCATTCCAGATATGGTTGCCGATAGGCATTTCAAATATAGGTGCTGATAGGCATTTCAGAAGTAGTTTCCGATAGGCATTTCAAAAATAGGTGCCGATAGGCATTTCAGATATAGGTGCCGATAGGCATTTCAGATATAGGTGCCGATAGGCATTTCAGATATAGTTGCCGATTGGCATTTCAAAAACAGGTGCCGATAGGCATTTCAGATATAGAAGCCGATAGGTATTTCAAATATAGGTGTCGATAGGCATTTCAGATATAAATGCCGAAAGGCATTTCAGATATAGGTGCCGATAGGCATTTCTGATGTGGTTGCCGATTGGCATTTTAAAAATAGGTGCCGATAGGCATTTCAGATATAGAAGCCGATAGGCATTTCAAATATAGGTGCCGATAGGCATTCCAGATATAGTTGCCGATAGGCATTTCAAATATAGGTGCTGATAGGCATTTCAGATGTAGTTTCCGATAGGCATTTCAAAAATAGGTGCCGATAGGCATTTCAGATATAGTTGCCGAAAGGCATTTCAGATATAGTTGCCGATTGGCATTTTAAAAATAGGTGCCGATAGGCATTTCAGATGTATTTTACGATAGGCATTTCAAAAATAGGTGCCGATAGGCATTTCAGATATAGGTGCCGATAGGCATATCAGATATAGTTGCCGATAGGCATTTAAAATATAGGTGCCGATAGGCATTTCAAATATAGGTGTCGATAGGCATTTCAGACATAAATGCCGAAAGGCATTTCAGATATAGGTGAAGATAGGCATTACTGATGTGGTTGCCGATTGGCATTTTAAAAATAGGTGCCAATAGGCATTTCAGATATAGAAGCCGATAGGCATTTCAAATATAGGTGCCGATAGGCATTCCAGATATAGTTGCCGATAGGCATTTCAAATATAGGTGCTGATACGCATTTCAGATGTAGTTTCCGATAGGCATTTCATAAATTGGTGCCGATAGGCATTTCAGATATAGGTGCCGATAGGCATTTCAGATATAGTTGCCGATTGCCACTTTAAAAATAGGTGCCGATAGGCATTTCAGATATAGAAGCCGATAGGTATTTCAAATATAGGTGTCGATAGGCATTTCAGATTTGGTTGCCGATAGGCATTTCAAATATAGGTGCTGATAGGCATTCCAGATATTGTTGCCGATAGGCATTTCAAATATAGGTGCTGATAGGCATTTCAGATGTAGTTTCCGATAGGCCTATCAAAAATAGGTGCCGATAGGCATTTCAGATATAGGTGCCGATAGGCATTTCAGATATAGTTGCCGATTGGCATTTTAAAAATAGGTGCCGATAGGCATTTCAGATATAGAAGCTGATAGGTATTTCAAATATAGGTGTCGATAGGCATTTCAGATATGGTTGCCGATAGGCATTTCAAATATAGGTGCTGATAGGCATTTCAGATGTAGTTTCCGATAGGCCTATCAAAAATAGGTGCCGATAGGCATTTCAGATATAGTTGCCGATTGGCATTTTAAAAATAGGTGCCGATAGGCATTTCAGATATAGAAGCCGATAGGCATTTCAAATATAGGTGCCGATAGGCATTCCAGATACGGTTGCCGATAGGCATTTCAAATATAGGTGCCGATAGGCATTTCAGATATAGTTGCCAATTGGCATCTTAAAAATAGGTGCCGATAGGCATTTCAGATATAGAAGCCGATAGGCATTTCAAATATAGGTGCCGATAGGCATTCCAGATATGGTTGCCGATAGGCATTTCAAATATAGGTGCTGATAGGCATTTCAGATGTAGTTTCCGATAGGCATTTCAAAAATAGGTGCCGATAGGCATTTCAGATATAGTTGCCGATTGGCATTTTAAAAATAGGTGCCGATAGGCATTTCAGATGTAGTTTCCGATAGGCATTAAAAAATAGGTGCCGATAGGCATTTCAGATATAGGTGCCGATAGGCATATCAGATATAGTTGCCAATAGGCAATTAAAATATAGGTGCCGATAGGCATTTCAAATATAGGTGCCGATAGGCATTTCTGATGTGGTTGCCGATAGGCATTTCTAATATAGGTGCTGATAGGCATTTTAGATGTAGTTTCCGATAGGCATTTCAAAAATAGGTGCCGATGGGCATTTCAGATATAGGTGCCGTTAGGCACTTCAGATATAGTTGCCGATTGGCATTTTAAAAATAGGTGCCGATAGGCATTTCAGATATAGAAGCCGATAGGTATTTCAAATATAGGTGTCGATAGGCATTTCAGATATGGTTGCCGATAGGCATTTCAAATATAGGTGCAGATAGGCATTTCAGATGTAGTTTCCGAAAGGCATTTAAAAAATAGGTGCCGATAGGCATTTCAGATATAGTTGCCGATTGCCACTTTAAAATTGGTGCCGATAGGCATTTCAGATATAGAAGCTGATAGGTATTTCAAATATAGGTGTCGATAGGCATTTCAGATATGGTTGCCGATAGGCATTTCAAATATAGGTGCTGATAGGCATTTCAGATGTAGTTTCCGATAGGCCTATCAAAAATAGGTGCCGATAGGCATTTCAGATATAGGTGCCGATAGGCATTTCAGATATAGTTGCCGATTGGCATTTTAAAAATAGGTGCCGATAGGCATTTCAGATATAGAAGCCGATAGGCATTTCAAATATAGGTGCCGATAGGCATTCCAGATACGGTTGCCGATAGGCATTTCAAATATAGGTGCCGATAGGCATTTCAGATATAGTTGCCAATTGGCATCTTAAAAATAGGTGCCGATAGGCATTTCAGATATAGAAGCCGATAGGCATTTCAAATATAGGTGCCGAAAGGCATTCCAGATATGGTTGCCGATAGGCATTTCAAATATAGGTGCTGATAGGCATTTCAGATGTAGTTTCCGATAGGCATTTCAAAAATAGTTGCCGGTAGGCATTTCAGATATAGGTGCCGATAGGCATTTCAGATATAGTTGCCGATTGGCATTTTAAAAATAGGTGCCGAAAGGCATTTCAGATGTAGTTTCCGATAGGCATTTCAAAAATAGGTGCCGATAGGCATTTCAGATATAGGTGCCGATAGGCATATCAGATATAGTTGCCAATAGGCATTTAAAATATAGGTGCCGATAGGCATTTCAAATATAGGTGTCGATAGGCATTTCAGATATAAATGCCGAAAGGCATTTCAGATATAGGTGCCGATAGGCATTTCTGATGTGGTTGCCGATAGGCATTTCTAATATAGGTGCTGATAGGCATTTCAGATGTAGTTTCCGATAGGCATTTCAAAATTAGGTGCCGATGGGCATTTCAGATATAGGTTCCGATAGGCACTTCAGATATAGTTGCCGATTGGCATTTTAAAAATAGGTGCCAATAGGCATTTCAGATATAGAAGCCGATAGGTATTTCAAATATAGGTGTCGATATGCATTTCAGATATGGTTGCCGATAGGCATTTCAAATATAGGTGCAGATAGGCATTTCAGATGTAGTTTCCGAAAGGCATTTAAAAAATAGTTGCCGATAGGCATTTTAGATATAGGTGCCGATAGGCATTTCAGATATAGTGGTCGATTGGCATTTTAAAAATAGGTGCCGATAGGCATTTCAGATATAGAAGCCGATAGGCATTTCAAATATAGGAGCCGATAAGCATTCCAGATATTATTGCCGATAGGCATTTCAAACATAGGTGCTGATAGGCATTTCAGATGTAGTTTCCGATAAGCATTTCAAAAATAAGTGCCGATAGGCATTTCAGATATAGGTGCCGATAGGCATTTCAGATACAGTTGCCGATTGGCATTTTAAAAATAGGTGCCGATAGGCATTTCAGATATAGAAGCCGATAGGCATTTCAAATATAGGTGCCGATAGGCATTCCAGATATGGTTGCCGATAGGCATTTCAAATATAGGTGCTGATAGGCATTTCAGATGTAGTGTCCGATAGGCATTTCAAAAATAAGTGCCGATAGGCATTTCAGATATAGGTGCCGATAGGCATTTCAGATATAGTTGCCGATTGGCATTTTAAAAATAGGTGCTGATAGGCATTTCAGATATAGAAGCCGATAGGCATTTCAAATATAGGTGCCGATAGGCATTCCAGATATGGTTGCCGATAGGCATTTCAAATATAGGTGCTGATAGGCATTTCAGATGTAGTTTCCGATAGGCATTTCAAGAATAGGTGCCGATAGGCAGTTCAGATATAGGTGCCGATAGGCAATTCAGATATAGTTGCCGATTGGCATTATAAAAATAGGTGCCGATAGGCATTTCAGATTTAGAAGCCGATAGGCATTTCAAATATAGGTGCCGATAGGCATTCCAGATATGGTTGCCGATAGGCATTTCAAATATAGGTGCTAATAGGCATTTCAGATGTAGTTTGCGATAGGCATTTCAAAAATAGGTGCCGATTGGCATTTCAGTTATAGATGCCGATAAGCATATCAGATATAGTTGCCAATTGGTATTTTAAAAATAGGTGCCGATAGGCATTTCAAATATAGAAGCCGATAGGCATTTCAAATATAGGTGCCGATAGGCATTCCAGATATGGTTGCCGATAGGCATTTCAAATATAGGTGCTGATAGGCACTTCAGATGTAGTTTCCGATAGGCATTTCAAAAATAGGTGCCGATAGGCATTTCAGATATAGGTGCCGATAGGCACTTCAGATATAGTTGCCAATTGGCATTTTAAAAAAAGGTGCCGATAGGCATTTCAGGTATAGAAGCCGATAGGCAGTTCAAATATAGGTGCCGATAGGCATTCCAGATATGGTTGCCAATAGGCATTTCAAATATAGGTGCTGATAGGCATTTCAGATGTAGTTTCCGATAGGCATTTCAAAAATAGGTGCCGATAGGCATATCAGATATAGGTGCCGATAGGCATTTCAGATATAGTTGCCGATTGGCATTTTAAAAATAGGTGCCGATAAGCATTTCAGATATAGTAGCCGATAGGCATTTTAAATATAGGTGCCGATAGGCATTCTAGATATGGTTGCCGATAGGCATTTCAAATATAGGTGCTAATAGGCATTTCAGATGTAGTTTCCGATAGGCATTTCAAAAATAGGTGCCGATAGGCATTCCAGATATGGTTGCCAATAGGCATTTCAAATATAGGTGCTGATAGGCATTTCAGATGTAGTTTCCGATAGGCATTTCAAAAATAGGTGCCGATAGGCATATCAGATATAGGCGTCGATAGGCATTTCAGATATAGTTGCCGATTGGCATTTTAAAAAAAGGTGCTGATAGGCATTTCAGATATGGGTGCCGATAGACATTTCAGATATGGGTGCCGATAGGCATTTCAGATATAGTTGCCGATTGGCATTCTAAAAATAGGTGCCGATAGGCATTTTCAAAATACGTGCCGATAGGCATTTCAGATATAGAAGCCGATAGGCATTTCAAATATAGGTGCCGATAGGCATTCCAGATATGGTTGCCGATAGGCTTTTCAAATATAGGTGCTGATAGGCATTTCAGAAGTAGTTTCCGATAGGCATTTCAAAAATAGGTGCCGATAGGCATTTCAGATATAGGTGCCGATAGGCATTTCAGATATAGGTGCCGATAGGCATTTCAGATATAGTTGCCGATTGGCATTTTAAAAATAGGTGCCGATAGGCATTTCAGATATAGAAGCCGATAGGTATTTCAAATATAGGTGTCGATAGGCATTTCAGATATGGTTGCCAATAGGCATTTCAAATATAGGTGCTGATAGGCATTTCAGATGTAGTTTCCGATAGGCATTTCAAAAATAGGTGCCGATAGGCATATCAGATATAGGTGCCGATAGGCATTTCTGATATTGTTGCCGATTGGCATTTTAAAAATAGGTGCCTATAGGCATTTCAAATATAGAAGCCGATAGGCATTTCAAATATAGGTGCCGATAGGCATTCCAGATATGGTTGCCGATAGGCATTTCAAATATAGGTGCTGATAGGCATTTCAGATGTAGTTTCCGATAGGCATTTCAAAAAATAGGTGCCGATAGGCATTTCAGATATAGGTGCCGAAAGGCATTTCAGATATAGTTGACGATTGGCATTTTAAAAATAGGTGCCGATAGGCATTTCAGATGTATTTTACGATAGGCATTTCAAAAATAGGTGCCGATAGGCATTTCAGATATAGGTGCCGATAGGCATATCAGATATAGTTGCCGATAGGCATTTAAAATATAGGTGCCGATAGGCATTTCAAATATAGGTGTCGATAGGCATTTCAGACATAAATGCCGAAAGGCATTTCAGATATAGGTGCCGATAGGCATTACTGATGTGGTTGCCGATTGGCATTTTAAAAATAGGTGCCAATAGGCATTTCAGATATAGAAGCCGATAGGCATTTCAAATATAGGTGCCGATAGGCATTCCAGATTTAGTTGCCGATAGGCATTTCAAATATAGGTGCTGATAGGCATTTCAGATGTAGTTTCCGATAGGCATTTCAAAAATTGGTGCCGATAGGCATTTCAGATATAGGTGCCGATAGGCATTTCAGATATAGAAGCTGATAGGTATTTCAAATATAGGTGTCGATAGGCATTTCAGATATAGTTGCCGATAAGCATTTCAAATATAGGTGCTGATAGGAATTTCAGATGTAGTTTCCGATAGGCCTATCAAAAATAGGTGCCGATAGGCATTTCAGATATAGGTGCCGATAGGCATTTCAGATATAGTTGCCGATTGGCATTTTAAAAATAGGTGCCGATAGGCATTTCAGATATAGAAGCCGATAGGCATTTCAAATATAGGTGCCGATAGGCATTCCAGACACGGTTGCCCATAGGCATTTCTAATATAGGTGCCGATAGGCATTTCAGATATAGTTGCCAATTGGCATCTTAAAAATAGGTGCCGTTAGGCATTTCAGATATAGAAGCCGATAGGCATTTCAAATATAGGTGCCGATAGGCATTCCAGATATGGTTGCCGATAGGCATTTCAAATATAGGTGCTGATAGGCATTTCAGATGTAGTTTCCGATAGGCATTTCAAAAATAGGTGCCGATAGGCATTTCAGATATAGGTGCCGATAGGCATTTCAGATATAGTTGCCGATTGGCATTTTAAAAATAGGTGCCGATAGGCATTTCAGATGTAGTTTCCGATAGGCATTTCAAAAATAGGTGCCGATAGGCATTTCAGATATAGGTGCCGATAGGCATATCAGATATAGTTGCCAATAGGCATTTAAAATATAGGTGCCGATAGGCATTTCAAATATAGGTGTCGATAGGCATTTCAGATATAAATGCCGAAAGGCATTTCAGATATAGGTGCCGATAGGCATTTCTGATGTGGTTGCCGATAGGCATTTCTAATATAGGTGCTGATAGGCATTTCAGATGTAGTTTTCGATAGGCATTTCAAAAATAGGTGCCGATGGCAATTTCAGATATAGGTACCGATAGGCACATCAGATATAGTTCCCGATTGGCATTTTAAAAATAGGTGCCGATAGGCATTTCAGATATAGAAGCCGATAGGTATTTCAAATATAGGTGTCGATAGGCATTTCAGATATGGTTGCCGATAGGCATTTCAAATATAGGTGCAGATAGGCATTTCAGATGTAGTTTCCGAAAGGCATTTAAAAAATAGTTGCCGATAGGCATTTCAGATATAGAAGCCGATAGGCATTTCAAATATAGGTGCCGATAGGCATTCCAGATATGGTTGCCGATAGGCATTTCAAATATAGGTGCTGATAGGCTTTTCCGATGTAGTGTCCGATAGGCATTTCAAAAATAATTGCCGATAGGCATTTCAGATATAGGTGCCGATAGGCATTTCAGATATAGTTGCCGATTGGCATTTTAAAAATAGGTGCCGATAGGCATTTCAGATATAGAAGCCGATAGGCATTTCAAATATAGGTGCCGATAGGCATTCCAGATATGGTTGCCGATAGGCATTTCAAATATAGGTGCTGATAGGCATTTCAGATGTAGTTTCCGATAGGCATTTCAAAAATAGGTGCCGATAGGCATTTCAGATATAGGTGCCGATAGGCATATCAGATATAGTTGCCGATTGGCATTTTAAAAATAGGTGCCGATAGGCATTTCAGATATAGAAGCCGATAGGCAGTTCAAATAAATGTGCCGATAGGCATTCCAGATATGGTTGCCAATAGGCATTTCAAATATAGGTGCTGATAGGCATTTCAGATGTAGTTTCCGATAGGAATTTCAAAAATAGGTGCCGATAGGCATATTAGATATAGGTGCCGATAGTCATTTCAAATATAGTTGCCGATTGGCATTTTAAAAATAGGTGCCGATAGGCATTTCAGTTATAGAAGCCGATAGGCATTTTAAATATAGGTGCCGATAGGCATTCCAGATATGGTTGCCGATAGGCATTTCAAATATAGGTGCTGATAGGCATTTCAGATGTAGTTTCCGATAGGCATTTAAAAAATAGGTGTTGATAGGCATTTCAGATATAGGTGCCGATAGGCATTTCAGATATAGTTGCCGATTGGGATTTTAAAAATAGGTGCCGATAGGCATTTCAGATATAGAAGCCGATAGGCATTTCAAATATAGGTGCCAATAGGCATTCCAGATATGGTTGCCGATAGGCATTTCAAATATAGGTGCTGATAGGCATTTAAGATGTAGTTTCCGATAGGCATTTCAAAAATAGGTGCCGATAGGCATTTCAGATATAGGTGCCGATAGGCATATCAGATATAGAAGCCAATTGGCATTTTAAAAATAGGTGCCGATAGGCATTTCAGATATAGAAGCCGATAGGCAGTTCAAATATAGGTGCCGATAGGCATTCCAGATATGGTTGCCAATAGGCATTTCAAATATAGGTGCTGATAGGCATTTCAGATGTAGTTTCCGATAGGAATTTCAAAAATAGGTGCCGATAGGCATATCAGATATAGGTGCCGATTGGCATTTAAAAAATAGGTGCCGATAGGCATTTTTAAAATACGTGCCGATAGGCATTTCAGATATAGAAGCCGATAGGCATTTCAAATATATGTGCCGATAGGCATTCCAGATATGGTTGCCGATAGGCATTTCAAATATAGGTGCTGATAGGCATTTCAGAAGTAGTTTCCGATAGGCATTTCAAAAATAGGTGCCGATAGGCATTTCAGATATAGGTGCCGATAGGCATTTCTGATGTGGTTGCCGATTGGCATTTTAAAAATAGGTGCCGATAGGCATTTCAGATATAGAAGCCGATAGGCATTTCAAATATAGGTGCCGATAGGCATTCCAGATATGGTTGCCGATAGGCATTTCAAATATAGGTGCTGATAGGCATTTCAGATGTAGTTTCCGAGAGGCATTTCAAAAATAGGTGCCGATAGGCATTTCAGGTATAGGTGTCGAAAGGCATTTCAGATATAGTTGCCGATTGGCATTTCTGATGTGGTTGCCGATTGGCATTTTAAAAATAGGTGCCGATAGGCATTTCAAATATAGAAGCCGATAGGCATTTCAAATATAGGTGCCGATAGGCATTCCAGATATGGTTGCCGATAGGCATTTCAAATATAGGTGCTGATAGGCATTTCAGATGTAGTTTCCGATAGGCATTTCAAAAATAGGTGCCGATAGGCATTTCAGATATAGGTGCCGAAAGGCATTTCAAATATAGTTGCCGATTGGCATTTTAAAAATGGGTGCCGATAGGCATTTCAGATATAGTTGCCGATTGGCATTTTAAAAATAGGTGCCGATAGGCATTTCAGATATAGAAGCCGATAGGCATTTCAAATATAGGTGCCGAAAGGCATTCCAGATACGGTTGCCGATAGGCATTTCAAATATAGGTGCCGATAGGCATTTCAGATATAGTTGCCAATTGGCATCTTAAAAATAGGTGCCGATAGG
The DNA here is from genome assembly GCA_034508555.1 of Venustoraphidia nigricollis. NCBI lineage: Eukaryota > Metazoa > Arthropoda > Insecta > Raphidioptera > Raphidiidae > Venustoraphidia > Venustoraphidia nigricollis. The sequence goes on along the minus strand of JAVRKA010000912.1, from coordinate 22,501 downwards.
CATTTCAGATATAGAAGCCGATAGGCATTTCAAATATAGGTGCCGATAGGCATTCCAGGTATGGTTGCCGATAGGCATTTTAAATATAGGTGCTGATAGGCATTTCAGATGTAGTTTCCGATAGGCATTTCAAAAATAAGTGCCGATAGGCATTTCAGATATAGGTGCCGATAGGCATTTCAGATATAGTTGCGGATTGGCATTTTAAAAATAGGTGCCGATAGGCATTTCAGATGTAGTTTCCGATAGGCATTTCAAAAATAGGTGCCGATAGGCATTTCAGATATAGGTGCCGATAGGCATTTCAAATATAGGTGCTGATAGGCATTTCAGATGTAGTTTACGATAGGCATTTCAAAAATAGGTGCCGATAGGCATTTCAGATATAGGTGCCGATAGGCACTTCAGATATAGTTGCCGATTGGCATTTTAAAAATAGGTGCCGATAGGCATTTCAGATATAGAAGCCGATAGGCAGTTCAAATATAGGTGACGATAGGCATTCCAGATATGGTTGCCAATAGGCATTTCAAATATAGGTGCTGATAGGCATTTCAGATGATGTTTTCGATAGGCATTTCAAAAATAGGTGCCGATAGGCATATCAGATATAGGTGCCGATAGGCATTTCAGATATAGAAGCCGATAGGCATTTTAAATATAGGTGCCGATAGGCATTCCAGATATGGTTGCCGATAGGCATTTCAAATATAGGTGCTGACAGGCATTTCAGATGTAGTTTCCGATAGGCATTTCAAAAATAGGTGCCGATAGGCATTTCAGATATAGGCGCCGATAGGCATTTCAGATATAGTTGCCGATTGGCATTTTAAAAAAAGGTGCTGATAGGCATTTCAGATATGGGTGCCGATAGGCATTTCAGATATGGGTGCCGATAGGCATTTCAGATATAGTTGCCGATTGGCATTTTAAAAATAGGTGCCGATAAGCATTTTTAAAATACGTGCCGATAGGCATTTCAGATATAGAAGCCGATAGGCATTTCAAATATAGGTGCCGATAGGCATTCCAGATATGGTTGCCGATAGGCATTTCAAATATAGGTGCTGATAGGCATTTCAGAAGTAGTTTCCGATAGGCATTTCAAAAATAGGTGCCGATAGGCATTTCAGATATAGGTGCCGATAGGCATTTCAGATATAGTTGCCGATTGGCATTTTAAAAATAGGTGCCGATAGGCATTTCAGATATAGAAGCCGATAGGTATTTCAAATATAGGTGTCGATAGGCATTTCAGATATAGGTGCCGATAGGCATTTCTGATGTGGTTGCCGATTGGCATTTTAAAAATAGGTGCCGATAGGCATTTCAGATATAGAAGCCGATAGGCATTTCAAATATAGGTGCCGATAGGCATTCCAGATATGGTTGCCGATAGGCATTTCAAATATAGGTGCTGATAGGCATTTCAGATGTAGTTTCCGATAGGCATTTCAAAAATAGGTGCCGAGAGGCATTTCAGATGTAGGTGCCGAAAGGCATTTCAGATATAGTTGCCGATTGGCATTTTAAAAATAGGTGCCGATAGGCATTTCAGATGTATTTTACGATAGGCATTTCAAAAATAGGTGCCGATAGGCATTTCAGATATAAGTGCCGATAGGCATATCAGATATAGTTGCCGATAGGCATTTAAAATATAGGTGCCGATAGGCATTTCAAATATAGGTGTCGATAGGCATTTCAGACATAAATGCCGAAAGGCATTTCAGATATAGGTGCCGATAGGCATTACTGATGTGGTTGCCGATTGGCATTTTAAAAATAGGTGCCAATAGGCATTTCAGATATAGAAGCCGATAGGCATTTCAAATATAGGTGCCGATAGGCATTCCAGATTTAGTTGCCGATAGGCATTTCAAATATAGGTGCTGATAGGCATTTCAGATGTAGTTTCCGATAGGCATTTCAAAAATTGGTGCCGATTGGCATTTCAGATATAGGTGCCGATAGGCATTTCAGATATAGAAGCTGATAGGTATTTTAAATATAGGTGTCGATAGGCATTTCAGATATGGTTGCCGATAGGCATTTCAAATATAGGTGCTGATAGGAATTTCAGATGTAGTTTCCGATAGGCCTATCAAAAATATGTGCCGATAGGCATTTCAGATATAGGTGCCGATAGGCATTTCAGATATAGTTGCCGATTGGCATTTTAAAAATAGGTGCCGATAGGCATTTCAGATATAGAAGCCGATAGGCATTTCAAATATAGATGCCGATAGGCATTCCAGACACGGTTGCCCATAGGCATTTCTAATATAGGTGCCGATAGGCATTTCAGATATAGTTGCCAATTGGCATCTTAAAAATAGGTGCCGATAGGCATTTCAGATATAGAAGCCGATAGGCATTTCAAATATAGGTGCCGATAGGCATTCCAGATATGGTTGCCGATAGGCATTTCAAATATAGGTGCTGATAGGCATTTCAGATGTAGTTTTCGATAGGCATTTCAAAAATAGGTGCCGATAGGCATTTCAGATATAGGTGCCGATAGGCATTTCAGATATAGTTGCCGATTGGCATTTTAAAAATAGGTGCCGATAGGCATTTCAGATGTAGTTTCCGATAGGCATTTCAAAAATAGGTGCCGATAGGAATTTCAGATATAGGTGCCGATAGGCATATCAGATATAGTTGCCAATAGGCATTTAAAATATAGGTGCCGATAGGCATTTCAAATATAGGTGTCGATAGGCATTTCAGATATAAATGCCGAAAGGCATTTCAGATATAGGTGCCGATAGGCATTTCTGATGTGGTTGCCGATAGGCATTTCTAATATAGGTGCTGATAGGCATTTCAGATGTAGTTTCCGATAGGCATTTCAAAAATAGGTGCCGATGGGCATTTCAGATATAGGTACCGATAGGCACTTCAGATATAGTTGCCGATTGGCATTTGTAAAATAGGTGCCGATAGGCATTTCAGATATAGAAGCCGATAGGTATTTCAAATATAGGTGTCGATAGGCATTTCAGATATGGTTGCCGATAGGCATTTCAAATATAGGTGCAGATAGGCATTTCAGATGTAGTTTCCGAAAGGCATTTAAAAAATAGGTGCCGATAGGCATTTCAGATATAGTTGCCGATAGGCATTTCAGATATAGTTGTCGATTGGCATTTTAAAAATAGTTGCCGATAGGCATTTCAGATATAGAAGCCGATAGGTATTTCAAATATAGGTGCCGATAGGCATTCCAGATATGGTTGCCGATAGGCATTTCAAATATAGGTGCTGATAGGCTTTTCAGATGTAGTGTCCGATAGGCATTTCAAAAATAAGTGCCGATAGGCATTTCAGATATAGGTGCCGATAGGCATTTCAGATATAGTTGCCGATTGGCATTTTAAAAATAGGTGCCGATAGGCATTTCAGATATAGAAGCCGATAGGCATTTCAAATATAGGTGCCGATAGGCATTCCAGATATGGTTGCCGATAGGCATTTCAAATATAGGTGCTAATAGGCATTTCAGATGTAGTTTCCGATAGGCATTTCAAAAATAGGTGCCGATAGGCATTTCAGATATAGGTGCCGATAGGCATATCAGATATAGTTGCCGATTGGCATTTGAAAAAAAGGTGCCGATAGGCATTTCAGATATAGAAGCCGATAGGCAGTTCAAATATAGGTGCCGATAGGCATTCCAGATATGGTTGCCAATAGGCATTTCAAATATAGGTGCTGATAGGCATTTCAGATGTAGTTTCCGATAGGAATTTCAAAAATAGGTGCCGATAGGCATATCAGATATAGGTGCCGATAGGCATTTCAGATATAGTTGCCGATTGGCATTTTAAAAATAGGTGCCGATAGGCATTTCAGATATAGAAGCCGATAGGCATTTTAAATATAGGTGCCGAAAGGCATTCCAGATATGGTTGCCGATAGGCATTTCAAATATAGGTGCTGATAGGCATTTCAGATGTAGTTTCCGATAGGCATTTCAAAAATAGGTGCCGATAGGCATTTCAGATATAGGTGCCGATAGGCATTTCAGATATAGTTGCCGATTGGCATTTTAAAAATAGGTGCCGATAGGCATTTCAGATATAGAAGCCGATAGGCATTTCAAATATAGGTGCCGATAGGCATTCCAGATATGGTTGCCGATAGGCATTTCAAATATAGGTGCTGATAGGCATTTCAGATGTAGTTTCCGATAGGCATTTCAAAAATAGGTGCCGATAGGCATTTCAGATATTGGTGCCGATAGGCATATCAGATATAGTTGCCGATTGGCATTTTAAAAATAGGTGCCGATAGGCATTTCAGACATAGAAGCCGATAGGCAGTTCAAATATAGGTGCCGATAGGCCTTCCAGATATGGTTGCCAATAGGCATTTCAAATATAGGTGCTGATAGGCATTTCAGATGTAGTTTCCGATAGGAATTTCAAAAATAGGTGCCGATAGGCATATCAGATATAGGTGCCGATAGGCATTTCAGATATAGTTGCCGATTGGCATTTTAAAAATAGGTGCCGATAGGCATTTCAGATATAGAAGCCGATAGGCATTTTAAATATAGGTGCCGATAGGCATTCCAGATATGGTTGCCGATAGGCATTTCAAATATAGGTGCTGATAGGCATTTCAGATGTAGTTTCCGATAGGCATTTCAAAAATAGGTGCCGATAGGCATTTCAGATATAGGTGCCGATAGGCATTTCAGATATAGTTGCCGATTGGCATTTTAAAAAAAGGTGCTGATAGGCATTTCAGATATGGGTGCCGATAGGCATTTCAGATATGGGTGCCGATAGGCATTTCAGATATAGTTGCCGATTGGCATTTTAAAAATAGGTGCCGATAGGCATTTTTAAAATACGTGCCGATAGGCATTTCAGATATAGAAGCCGATAGGCATTTCAAATAAATGTGCCGATAGGCATTCCAGATATGGTTGCCGATAGGCATTTCAAATATAGGTGCTGATAGGCATTTCAGAAGTAGTTTCCGATAGGCATTTCAAAAATAGGTGCCGATAGGCATTTCAGATATAGGTGCCGTCTCGTGCGAACAGTCGTTGTGATAAGACGTGCGATCGCGAGTTTTTTCAGTGCAGTGAATATTTAATTAATTCGTTCATAATTACAACTCCGGTTCACTTCGTGTCTCGGTTCATTTATAGTGATCAAAACATTAATTTGCAATCGGTTACGGTCAACAATCAAAGTGAAGACAAAAAAGAAATTAACTAAACCTAATCTCTCAAACACTAATCCCTCTCTTCTGAGAGGGATTATTAATAATGATTTAGTAATAAATCGCCACTCGATAAACAGTACAATGGCCGGTTCATCTAATTCGAACGAAAGTGACATGGAAGTCACAGAACCAACTAACCTACTTACAAAGAACCGATATTATTTGCCTCCAAAACTAGAAGAAAATTATAAAAATCAAATTAATCAAAACCCGGATAACGAAAATGACAATAGTAATAACATTAAAATTCCACCCATCTTTCTACATAACGTGAATAATTACCAAGAAATCGTGAAAGACATCGAAAAAATTACAGAAACAGAATTCTCAACTCAATACAAAGGGGAGTCACTAAAAATCAATACTACATCAATAGATGATTTTCGTAAATTAACAGCCTTCTATGATAAAAATAGCATTAAATATCATACATTCCAGTCACCATCAGAAACTCATTTATCAGTAGTTATTCGTAATGTTCCGCTATCGCTCACAGAATTAGAAATCTCTTCTGAACTGAAATCACAGTTTCCCGTTCTAAAGGTTGTGAGACTACAAAATAAAGACAAAAAGCCTATGCCGCTCGTTGTAGCTGAACTCGAAAATAGCGAACAGAGCAACGACATATTCAACTTGGAAAAATTATTTTACTCCATTGTGTCGGTGGAACCACGACGCAAACACCGCGGTATACCCCAGTGCACAAACTGCCAAAGATACGGGCATACAAAAAACTATTGTCGGTTAGAATCTAGATGCGTAAAGTGCACAGGAACACACCACTACTCCAAATGTGACAAATCTCCCAACAATAAACCGAAATGTGTGAATTGCGGCGAGGAACACACGGCTAACTACAAAGGATGCAACTATTACACAGATATTAAAAATAAATTAACTAGAAATAAACAAACAAAAAATAAAACACAAAACGAACAGCAAAATCAGGCAACAACTAGTAATTTATCCACCAGCACGTACGCTGATGTAATCAAACAATCTAAACCAGTGAACCCAAAACAAACCCAAACTCATACTCCCTCAATAAACCCCACCCCAGAAAAGGAAAATTCCTCTAACCCAACCAATTTCGTAGAAATCCTACTCGATCTAATAAAACCCCACATTAACACTATAAAAAATTTCGTTATGACAATAATAAACTTTGTAATCAACAATGGCGACAAATAATAATATAATAATACATAATTTAACAATCCTAAATTGGAACGCTAACGGACTTAAAAAACAACGTTCACTATTCATCGAATTCCTTTCTAGACACAACATAAATATTGCATGTGTCAGTGAGACCCATTTAATAAATAACGAAAAATTCACAATACCAGGCTACAGCATTTACCGACAGGACAGAACAGCTCCCCGCGCTTCTGGCGGAGTCGCAGTGATAATTAAACGTAAAATCAAACATCACCAAGTAATACTCCCTGAACTAAATAACCTCGAAGCAGCAGCAGTGGAACTAAAGCTCACCAACTTCAATAATCCCCTATGCATCGTTGCAGCTTATCTTCCACCGAACAAAAGATTATTGGACCACGACATTAGCAGTATTTTTTCATCCAACAATCCAACACTGCTGATCGGAGACTTAAATAGCAAAAATACTCTATGGGGATGCAGGACCAACAATCCAAAAGGTGTACTACTGAACAACATAACAACCAATCACGGAATAATAGTCACAGCACCTAACGAGCACACATATCATCCATATCGAGATGATCACCAATCCGACATACTGGACATTGCATTAATTAAGCATTTTCGACTGCCCATTCACCAAAACGTCGTTGTTGAACTGAACTCAGATCATCTCCCAGTAATAATGTCATTTCATAATCAACCTGAGCAATCCACACCAAACGCTAGACTTATTAACGGACCAATAAACTGGGAAGTTTTTCAGACTTCCTTGGATCAAGAGCTAAAACCCAACATTTCTGCTTATTCTATCCTGGCAGTTAACCAGTGGATCGAAAACTTCAACAGAGCGATTAAAAATGCTATTAACTTTTCAACTATCAAAGTCAAAACTAAACGACGCAATAATTACGCAATGACTCAACCACCGGCACATATATTAAATATGATAAAAGAAAAAAATCGCCTACGTAGACTATGGCAAACAACTCGATTACCGTACTACAAACGGCAAGTAAACCAGCTAGCACACCAAATCAAATGGGAACTTGACAACTACAGAAACGAATCCTACCACGAATACGTAAAAGGTCTCGATCCGCGCGATAACTCTATGTGGAAAGCTACGAAACACCTTCTACAGAAACCAAACATCATCCACCCAATCAAAATTGATGATAATATTTACTCAAGCGATGCAGACAAGAGTCAAATATTTGCTGAACACTTAGAAAAAGTATTCAGCACGAGCTGTACTAGAGAGAATGAAGAATTTTATGAACAAATAAAAAACCATGTACGAGACAACATTCCAGTAATCACAGACAACATCGAACTTACAACTCCCAAAGAAATCAGAGAGTACATTCACAACTTACCCAACAAGAAAGCACCAGGCCATGATTTAATTCCCAATGTAATTCTGAAGAAACTCACCAAGAAAGCACTGGCTCACCTCTCTACAATCATGAATGCATGTCTAGCAATAGGATATTTCCCAACCACATGGAAAAAAGCACAAATAATTCTGTTCCACAAGCCAAACAAAAATAAACATGAACCATCAAGTTACCGACCAATAAGTCTGCTGCCGACATTATCCAAGGTTTTCGAAAAAATAATCCAACGGCGCTTAAACAAGCTCATAGCTAAAGATAACATAATCCCACCCCACCAGTTTGGATTCCGAAATAAGCACTCCACTCAGCATCAATTACTTCGGCTAACGCAAAAAATAAGCGAAGGCTTCGAGCGTAAACAACACACTACTATAGCATTCCTTGACGTAGCCCAAGCCTTCGACAAAGTGTGGACTGAGGGTCTACTATACAAAATCACCAAATTAAAGATGCCTAGCTACCTAGTTCACATTATAGCTTCGTTCTTAACCGATAGAATGTTCGTAGTGAAAATCAACTCGACGTGCTCAAACCCGCGGAAAATCTTTGCCGGCGTCCCACAAGGATCTGTGCTCGGACCCACCCTGTTTAATTTATATGTGTCCGACATTCCAATACCAAATAACGCAGATCTTGCAATGTATGCAGATGACACGGCAATCATCACACAGAACGAAGACATTAACATAGCAGTAGAACAACTACAACAATCAGTTGATGAACTCTCGGAGTGGTTCAACAAGTGGTGCATCACGCTGAATCCGACCAAATGTGAAGCCAAGATATTTACTCTTCGCCGCCCTGCACAGCCCAGGAATATAATAATCAACGAACGCGAAGTAAACTGGAACCCACCAAACCAGGCAGTCAAATATCTTGGCCTTCACTTAGACAGAAGACTAACTTGGGGCTATCACATAAATAAAAAATTAAATGAATGCTATGCTAGACTATCAATGATGTACCCAATCATTAACAGAAAATCACCGTTAAAAATGCAATTTTCTAAAATGATATATTTAACCATACTTAGACCTGTCTTAACTTACGGATGCGTAATCTGGGGTACAGCTACGAAAACTCACATCAACAAAGCACAAATATTTCAAAACAAAGTGTTACGCATAATTGTTGATGCTCCCTGGTTCGTCCGTAACAATCATATCCACAATGAACTAGGTATACTAAAAATTGAACAATATATAAAAAATTGTGCAGCAAACTTTTTTGATAACATCAATGCTTGTTCTGGTGCCGTCTGCTATAGTCTTTCGAATAATCCAGCCCCCAGAAGACTTAAACGCAAACTATCAATCGATCTAGTGACATAAGTAACGATCTGTTAGTATGAAATGTGAACTAAGAACTACAAACGAGTTTAGTGACAAGGAAACCTTACTGGTCGACCTATAAAGTGATCTTACAGTGACAAAATATCAGCATATGAACACTGCTATGAATAGCCCATGTGTGCTGAACTAGCAATAATTTCAACAAAAAAAAAAAAAAAGATATAGGTGCCGATAGGCATTTCTGATGTGGTTGCCGATTGGCATTTTAAAAATAGGTGCCGATAGGCATTTCAGATATAGAAGCCGATAGGCATTTCAAATATATGTGCCGATAGGCATTCCAGATATGGTTGCCGATAGGCATTTCAAATCTAGGTGCTGATAGGCATTTCAGATGTAGTTTCCGATAGGCATTTCAAAAATAGGTGCCGATAGGCATTTCAGGTATAGGTGCCGAAAGGCATTTCAGATATAGTTGCCGATTGGCATTTCTGATGTGGTTGCCGATTGGCATTTTAAAAATAGGTGCCGATAGGCATTTCAAATATAGAAGCCGATAGGCATTTCAAATATAGGTGCCGATAGGCATTCCAGATATGGTTGCCGATAGGCATTTCAAATATAGGTGCTGATAGGCATTTCAGATGTAGTTTCCGATAGGCATTTCAAAAATAGGTGCCGATAGGCATTTCAGATATAGGTGCCGAAAGGCATTTCAGATATAGTTGCCGATTGGCATTTTAAAAATAGGTGCCGATAGGCATTTCAGATATAGTTGCCGATTGGCATTTTAAAAATAGGTGCCGATAGGCATTTCAGATATAGAAGCCGATAGGCATTTCAAATATAGGTGCCGATAGGCATTCCAGATACGGTTGCCGATAGGCATTTCAAATATAGGTGCCGATAGGCATTTCAGATATAGTTGCCAATTGGCATCTTAAAAATAGGTGCCGATAGGCATTTCAGATATAGAAGCCGATAGGCATTTCAAATATAGGTGCCGATAGGCATTCCAGGTATGGTTGCCGATAGGCATTTTAAATATAGGTGCTGATAGGCATTTCAGATGTAGTTTCCGATAGGCATTTCAAAAATAGGTGCCGATAGGCATTTCAGATATAGGTGCCGATAGGCATGTCAGATATAGTTGCCGATTGGCATTTTAAAAATAGGTGCCGATAGGCATTTCAGATGTAGTTTCCGATAGGCATTTCAAAAATAGGTGCCGATAGGCATTTCAGATATAGGTGCCGATAGGCATTTTAAATATAGGTGCTGATAGGCATTTCAGATGTAGTTTCCGATAGGCATTTCAAAAATAGGTGCCAATAGGCATTTTAGATATAGGTGCCGATAGGCACTTCAGATATAGTTGCCGATTGGCATTTTAAAAATAGGTGCCGATAGGCATTTCAGATATAGAAGCCGATAGGCAGTTCAAATATAGGTGCCGATAGGCATTCCAGATATGGTTGCCAATAGGCATTTCAAATATAGGTGCTGATAGGCATTTCAGATGATGTTTTCGATAGGCATTTCAAAAATACGTGCCGATAGGCATATCAGATATAGGTGCCGATAGGCATTTCAGATATAGAAGCCGATAGGCATTTTAAATATAGGTGCCGATAGGCATTCCAGATATGGTTGCCGATAGGCATTTCAAATATAGGTGCTGATAGGCATTTCAGATGTAGTTTCCGATAGGCATTTCAAAAATAGGTGCCGATAGGCATTTCAGATATAGGCGCCGATAGGCATTTCAGATATAGTTGCCGATTGGCATTTTAAAAAAAGGTGCTGATAGGCATTTCAGATATGGGTGCCGATAGGCATTTCAGATATGGGTGCCGATAGGCATTTCAGATATAGTTGCCGATTGGCATTTTAAAAATAGGTGCCGATAGGCATTTTTAAAATACGTGCCGATAGGCATTTCAGATATAGAAGCCGATAGGCATTTCAAATATAGGTGCCGATAGGCATTCCAGATATGGTTGCCGATAGGCATTTCAAATATAGGTGCTGATAGGCTTTTCAGAAGTAGTTTCCGATAGGCATTTCAAAAATAGGTGCCGATAGCCATTTCAGATATAGGTGCCGATAGGCATTTCAGATATAGGTGCCTATAGGCATTTCAGATATAGTTGCCGATTGGCATTTTAAAAATAGGTGCCGATAGGCATTTCAGATATAGAAGCCGATAGGTATTTCAAATATAGGTGTCGATAGGCATTTCAGATATAAATGCCGAAAGGCATTTCAGATATAGGTGCCGATAGGCATTTCTGATGTGGTTGCCGATTGGCATTTTAAAAATAGGTGCCGATAGGCATTTTAGATATAGAAGCCGATAGGCATTTCAAATATAGGTGCCGATAGGCATTCCAGATATGGTTGCCGATAGGCATTTCAAATATAGGTGCTGATAGGCATTTCAGATGTAGTTTCCGATAGGCATTTCAAAAATAGGTGCCGATAGGCATTTCAGATATAGGTGCCGAAAGGCATTTCAGATATAGTTGCCGATTGGCATTTTAAAAATAGGTGCCGATAGGCATTTCAAATATAGGTGTCGATAGGCATTTCAGACATAAATGCCGAAGGGCATTTCAGATATAGGTGCCGATAGGCATTACTGATGTGGTTGCCGATTGGCATTTTAAAAATAGGTGCCAATAGGCATTTCAGATATAGAAGCCGATAGGCATTTCAAATATAGGTGCCGATAGGCATTCCAGATATAGTTGCCGATAGGCATTTAAAATATAGGTGCTGATAGGCATTTCAGATGTAGTTTCCGATAGGCATTTCAAAAATTGGTGCCGATAGGCATTTAGATATAGGTGCCGATAGGCATTTCAGATATAGTTGCCGATTGCCACTTTAAAAATAGGTGCCGATAGGCATTTCAGATATAGTTGCCGATTGCCACTTTAAAAATAGGTGCCGATAGGCATTTCAGATATAGAAGCTGATAGGTATTTCAAATATAGGTGTCGATTGGCATTTCAGATATGGTTGCCGATAGGCATTTCAAATATAGGTGCTGATAGGAATTTCAGATGTAGTTTCCGATAGGCATTTCAAAAATTGGTGCCGATAGGCATTTAGATATAGGTGCCGATAGGCATTTCAGATATAGATGCCGATTGCCACTTTAAAAATAGGTGCCGATAGGCATTTCAGATATAGAAGCTGATAGGCATTTCAAAAATAGGTGCCGATAGGCATTTCAGGTATAGGTGCCGAAAGGCATTTCAGATATAGTTGCCGATTGGCATTTCTGATGTGGTTGCCGATTGGCATTTTAAAAATAGGTGCCGATAGGCATTTCAAATATAGAAGCCGATAAGCATTTCAAATATAGGTGCCGATAGGCATTCCAGATATGGTTGCCGATAGGCATTTCAAATATAGGTGCTGATAGGCATTTCAGATGTAGTTTCCGATAGGCATTTCAAAAATAGGTGCCGATAGGCATTTCAGATATAGGTGCCGAAAGGCATTTCAGATATAGTTGCCGATTGGCAATTCTGATGTGGTTGCCGATTGGCATTTTAAAAATAGGTGCCGATAGGCATTTCAAATATAGAAGCCGATAGGCATTTCAAATATAGGTGCCGATAGGCATTCCAGATATGGTTGCCGATAGGCATTTCAAATATAGGTGCTGATAGGCATTTCAGCGGTAGTTTCCGATAGGCATTTCAAAAATAGGTGCCGATAGGCATTTCAGATATAGGTGCCGAAAGGCATTTCAGATATAGTTGCCGATTGGCATTTTAAAAATAGGTGCCGATAGGCATTTCAGATATAGTTGCCGATTGGCATTTTAAAAATAGGTGCCGATAGGCATTTCAGATATAGAAGCCGATAGGCATTTCAAATATAGGTGCCGATAGGCATTCCAGATACGGTTGCCGATAGGCATTTCAAATATAGGTGCCGATAGGCATTTCAGATATAGTTGCCAATTGGCATCTTAAAAATAGGTGCCGATAGGCATTTCAGATATAGAAGCCGATAGGCATTTCAAATATAGGTGCCGATAGGCATTCCAGGTATGGTTGCCGATAGGCATTTTAAATATAGGTGCTGATAGGCATTTCAGATGTAGTTTCCGATAGGCATTTCAAAAATAGGTGCCGATAGGCATTTCAGATATAGGTGCCGATAGGCATGTCAGATATAGTTGCCGATTGGCATTTTAAAAATAGGTGCCGATAGGCATTTCAGATGTAGTTTCCGATAGGCATTTCAAAAATAGGTGCCGATAGGCATTTCAGATATAGGTGCCGATAGGTATTTTAAATATAGGTGCTGATAGGCATTTCAGATGTAGTTTCCGATAGGCATTTCAAAAATAGGTGCCGATAGGCATTTCAGATATAGGTGCCGATAGGCACTTCAGATATAGTTGCCGATTGGCATTTTAAAAATAGGTGCCGATAGGCATTTCAGATATAGAAGCCGATAGGCAGTTCAAATATAGGTGCCGATAGGCATTCCAGATATGGTTGCCAATAGGCATTTCAAATATAGGTGCTGATAGGCATTTCAGATGATGTTTTCGATAGGCATTTCAAAAATAGGTGCCGATAGGCATATCAGATATAGGTGCCGATAGGCATTTCAGATATAGAAGCCGATAGGCATTTTAAATATAGGTGCCGATAGGCATTCCAGATATGGTTGCCGATAGGCATTTCAAATATAGGTGCTGATAGGCATTTCAGATGTAGTTTCCGATAGGCATTTCAAAAATAGGTGCCGATAGGCATTTCAGATATAGGCGCCGATAGGCATTTCAGATATAGTTGCCGATTGGCATTTTAAAAATAGGTGCCGATAGGCATTTCAGATATAGAAGCCGATAGGCATTTCAAATATAGGTGCCGATAGGCATTCCAGATATGGTTGCCGATAACATTTCAAATATAGGTGCTGATAGGCATTTCAAATGTAGTTTCCGATAGGCATTTCAAAAATAGGTGCCGATAGGCATTTCAGATATAGGTGCCGAAAGGCATTTCAGATATAGTTGCCGATTGGCATTTTAAAAATAGGTGCCGATAGGCATTTCAAATATAGGTGTCGATAGGCATTTCAGACATAAATGCCGAAAGGCATTTCAGATATAGGTGCCGATAGGCATTACTGATGTGGTTGCCGAATGGCATTTTAAAAATAGGTGCCAATAGGCATTTCAGATATAGAAGCCGATAGGCATTTCAAATATAGGTGCCGATAGGCATTCCAGATATAGTTGCCGATAGGCATTTCAAATATAGGTGCTGATAGGCATTTCAGATGTAGTTTCCGATAGGCATTTCAAAAATTGGTGCTGATAGGCATTTAGATATAGGTGCCGATAGGCATTTCAGATATAGTTGCCGATTGCCACTTTAAAAATAGGTGCCGATAGGCATTTCAGATATAGAAGCTGATAGGTATTTCAAATATAGGTGTCGATAGGCATTTCAGATATGGTTGCCGATAAGCATTTCAAATATAGGTGCTGATAGGAATTTCAGATGTAGTTTCCGATAGGCCTATCAAAAATAGGTGCCGATAGGCATTTCAGAAATAGGTGCCGATAGGCATTTCAGATATAGTTGCCGATTGGCATTTTAAAAATAGGTGCCAATAGGCATTTCAGATATAGAAGCCGATAGGCATTTCAAATATAGGTGCCGATAGGCATTCCAGATACGGTTGCCGATAGGCATTTCAAATATAGGTGCCGATGGGCATTTCAGATATAGGTACCGATAGGCACTTCAGATATAGTTGCCGATTGGCATTTTAAAAATAGGTGCCGATAGGCATTTCAGATATAGAAGCCGATAGGCATTTTAAATATAGGTGCCGATAGGCATTCCAGTTATGGTTGCCGATAGGCATTTCAAATATATGTGCTGATAGGCATTTCAGATGTAGTTTCCGATAGGCATTTCAAAAATAGGTGCCGATAGGCATTTCAGATATAGGTGCCGATAGGCATTTCAGATATAGTTGCCGATTGGCATTTTAAAAAAAGGTGCTGATAGGCATTTCAGATATGGGTGCCGATAGGCATTTCAGATATGGGTGCCGATAGGCATTTCAGATATAGTTGCCGATTGGCATTTTAAAAATAGGTGCCGATAGGCATTTTTAAAATACGTGCCGATAGGCATTTCAGATATAGAAGCCGATAGGCATTTCAAATATAGGTGCCGATAGGCATTCCAGATATGGTTGCCGATAGGCATTTCAAATATAGGTGCTGATAGGCATTTCAGAAGTAGTTTCCGATAGGCATTTCAAAAATAGGTGCCGATAGGCATTTCAGATATAGGCGCCGATAGGCATTTCTGATGTGGTTGCCGATTGGCATTTTAAAAATAGGTGCCGATAGGCATTTCAGATATAGAAGCCGATAGGCATTTCAAATATAGGTGCCGTAGGCATTCCAGATATGGTTGCCGATAGGCATTAAAATATAGGTGCTGATAGGCATTTCAGATGTAGTTTCCGATAGGCATTTAAAAAATAGGTGCTGATAGGCATTTCAGATATAGGTGCCGAAAGGCATTTCAGATATAGTTGCCGATTGGCATTTTAAAAATAGGTGCCGATAGGCATTTCAGATGTATTTTACGATAGGCATTTCAAAAATAGGTGCCGATAGGCATTTCAGATATAGGTGCCGATAGGCATATCAGATATAGTTGCCGATAGGAATTTAAAATATAGGTGCCGATAGGCATTTCAAATATAGGTGTCGATAGGCATTTCAGACATAAATGCCGAAAGGCATTTCAGATATAGGTGCCGATAGGCATTTCAAATATAGGTGCCGATAAAACATTCCAGATATAGTTGCCGATAGGCATTTCAAATATAGGTGCTGATAGGCATTTCAGATGTAGTTTCCGATAGGCATTTTAAAAATTGGTGCCGATAGGCATTTCAGATATAGTTGCCGATTGCCACTTTAAAAATAGGTGCCGATAGGCATTTCAGATATAGAGGCCGATAGGTATTTCAAATATAGGTGTCGATTGGCATTTCAGATTTGGTTGCCGATAGGCATTTCAAATATAGTTGCTGATAGGCATTTCAGATATGGTTGCCGATAGGCATTTCAAATATAGGTGCTGATAGGCATTTCAGATGTAGTTTCCGATAGGCCTATCAAAAATAGGTGCCGATAGGCATTTCAAATATAGGTGCCGATAGGCATTTCAGATATATTTGCCGATTGGCATTTTAAAAATAAATGCCGAGAGGCATTTCAGATATAGAAGCTGATAGGTATTTCAAATATAGGTGTCGATAGGCATTTCAGATATAGTTGCCGATAGGCATTTCAAATATAGGTGCTGATAGGCATTTCAGATGTAGTTTCCGATAGGCCTATCAAAAATAGGTGCCGATAGGCATTTCAGATATAGGTGCCGATAGGTATTTCAGATATAGTTGCCGATTGGCATTTTAAAAATAGGTGCCGATAGGCATTTCAGATATAGATGCCGATAGGCATTTTAAATATAGGTGCCGATAGGCATTCCAGATACGGTTGCCGATAGGCATTTCAAATGTAGGTGCCGATAGGCATTTCAGATATAGTTGCCAATTGGCATCTTAAAAATAGGTGCCGATAGGCATTTCAGATATAGAAACCGATAGGCATTTCAAATATAGGTGCCGATAGGCATTCCAGATATGGTTGCGGATAGGCATTTCAAATATAGGTGCTGATAGGCATTTCAGATGTAGTTTCCGATAGGCATTTCAAAAATAGGTGCCGATAGGCATTTCAGATATAGGTGCCGATAGGCATTTCAGATATAGTTGCCGATTGGCATTTTAAAAATAGGTGCCGATAGGCATTTCAGATGTAGTTTCCGATAGGCATTTCAAAAATAGGTGCCGATAGGCATTTCAGATATAGTTTCCGATAGGCATTTCAAAAATAGGTGCCGATGGGCATTTCAGATATAGGTGCCGATAGGCACTTCAGATATAGTTGCCGATTGGCATTTTAAAAATAGGTGCCGATAGGCATTTCAGATATAGAAGCCGATAGGTATTTCAAATATAGGTGTCGATAGGCATTTCAGATATGGTTGCCGATAGGCATTTCAAATATAGGTGCAGATAGGCATTTCAGATGTAGTTTCCGAAAGGCATTTAAAAAACAGGTGCCGATAGGCATTTCAGATATAGGTGCCGATAGGCATTTCAGATATAGTTGTCGATTGGCATTTTAAAAATAGGTGCCGATAGGCATTTTAGATATAGAAGCCGATAGGCATTTCAAATATAGGTGCCGATAAGCATTCCAGATATGGTTGCCGATAGGCATTTCAAACATAGGTGCTGATAGGCATTTCAGATGTAGTTTCCGATAAGCATTTCAAAAATAAGTGCCGATAGGCATTTCAGATATAGGTGCCGATAGGCATTTCAGATATAGTTGCCGATTGGCATTTTAAAAATAGGTGCCGATAGGCATTTCAGATATAGAAGCCGATAGGCATTTCAAATATAGGTGCCGATAGGCATTCCAGATATGGTTGCCGATAGGCATTTCAAATATAGGTGCTGATAGGCATTTCAGATGTAGTTTCCGATAGGCATTTCAAAAATAAGTGCCGATAGGCATTTCAGATATAGGTGCCGATAGGCATTTCCGATATAGTTGCCGATTGGCATTTTAAAAATAGGTGCCGATAGGCATTTCAGATATAGAAGCCGATAGGCATTTCAAATATAGGTGCCGATAGGCATTCCAGATATGGTTGCCGATAGGCATTTCAAATATAGGTGCCGATAGGCATTTCAGATGTAGTTTCCGATAGGCATTTCAAAAATAGGTGCCGATAGGCATTTCAGATATAGGTGCCGATAGGCATTTCAGATATAGTTGCCGATTGGCATTATAAAAATAGGTGCCGATAGGCATTTCAGATTTAGAAGCCGATAGGCATTTCAAATATAGGTGCCGATAGGCATTCCAGATATCGTTGCCGATAGGCATTTCAAATATAGGTGCTAATAGGCATTTCAGATGTAGTTTGCGATAGGCATTTCAAAAATAGGTGCCGATTGGCATTTCAGTTATAGATGCCGATAAGCATATCAGATATAGTTGCCAATTGGCATTTTAAAAATAGGTGCCGATAGGCATTTCAAATATAGAAGCCGATAGGCATTTCAAATATAGGTGCCGATAGGCATTCCAGATATGGTTGCCGATAGGCATTTCAAATATAGGTGCTGATAGGCATTTCGGATGTTGTTTCCGATAGGCATTTCAAAAATAGGTGCCGATAGGCATTTCAGATATAGGTGCCGATAGGCACTTCAGATATAGTTGCCGATTGGCATTTTAAAAATAGGTGCTGATAGGCATTTCAGATATAGAAGCCGATAGGCAGTTCAAATATAGGTGCCGATAGGCATTCCAGATATGGTTGCTAATAGGTATTTCAAATATAGGTGCTGATAGGCATTTCAGATGTAGTTTCCGATAGGCATTTCAAAAATAGGTGCCGATAGGCATATCAGATATTGGTGCCGATAGGCATTTCAGATATAGTTGCCGATTGGCATTTTAAAAATAGGTGCCGATAGGCATTTCAGATATAGAAGCCGATAGGCATTTTAAATATAGGTGCCAATAGGCATTCCAGATATGGTTGCCGATAGGCATTTCAAATATAGGTGCTGATAGGCATTTCAGATGTAGTTTCCGATAGGCATTTCAAAAATAGGTGCCGATAGGCATTTCAGATATAGGCGCCGATAGGCATTTCAGATATAGTTGCCGATTGGCATTTTAAAAAAAGGTGCTGATAGGCATTTCAGATATGGGTGCCGATAGGCATTTCAGATATGGGTGCCGATAGGCATTTCAGATATAGTTGCCGATTGGCATTTTAAAAATAGGTGCCGATAGGCATTTTTAAAATACGTGCCGATAGGCATTTCAGATATAGAAGCCGATAGGCATTTCAAATATAGGTGCCGATAGGCATTCCAGATATGGTTGCCGATAGGCATTTCAAATATAGGTGCTGATAGGCACTTCAGAAGTAGTGTCCGATAGGCATTTCAAAAATAAGTGCCGATAGGCATTTCAGATATAGGTGCCGATAGGCATTTTAGATATAGTTGCCGATTGGCATTTTAAAAATAGGTGCCGATAGGCATTTCAGATATAGAAGCCGATAGGCATTTCAGATATAGGTGCCGATAGGCATTTCAGATATAGTTGCCGATTGGCATTTTAAAAATAGGTGCCGATAGGCATTTCAGATATAGAAGCCGATAGGCATTTCAAATATAGGTGCCGATAGGCATTCCAGATATGGTTGCCGATAGGTATTTCAAATATAGGTGCTGATAGGCATTTCAGATGTAGTGTCCGATAGGCATTTCAAAAATAAGTGCCGATAGGCATTTCAGATATAGGTGCCGATAGGCATTTCAGATATAGTTGCCGATTGGCATTTTAAAAATAGGTGCCGATAGGCATTTCAGATATAGAAGCCGATAGGCATTTCAAATATAGGTGCCGATAGGCATTCCAGATATGGTTGCCGATAGGCATTTCAAATATAGGTGCTGATAGGCATTTCAGATGTAGTTTCCGATAGGCATTTCAAAAATAGGTGCCGATAGGCATTTCAGATATAGGTGCCGATAGGCATTTCAGATATAGTTGCCGATTGGCATTTTAAAAATAGGTGCCGATAGGCATTTCAGATATAGAAGCCGATAGGCATTTTAAATATAGGTGCCTATAGGCATTCCAGATATGGTTGCCGATAGGCATTTCAAATATAGGTGCTGATAGGCATTTCAGATGTAGTTTCCGATAGGCATTTCAAAAATAGGTGCCGATAGGCATTTCAGATATAGGCGCCGATAGGCATTTCAGATATAGTTGCCGATTGGCATTTTAAAAAAAAGTGCTGATAGGCATTTCAGATATGGGTGCCGATAGGCATTTCAGATATGGGTGCCGATAGGCATTTCAGATATAGTTGCCGATTATCATTTTAAAAATAGGTGCCGATAGGCATTTCAGATATAGAAGCCGATAGGCATTTCAAATATAGGTGCCGATAGGCATTCCAGATACGGTTGCCGATAGGCATTTCAAATATAGGTGCAGATAGGCATTTCAGATGTAGTTGCCAATTGGCATCTTAAAAATAGGTGCCGATAGGCATTTCAGATATAGAAGCCGATAGGCATTTCAAATATAGGTGCCGATAGGCACTCCAGGTATGGTTGCCGATAGGCATTTTAAATATAGGTGCTGATAGGCATTTCAGATGTAGTTTCCGATAGGCATTTCAAAAATAGGTGCCGATAGGCATTTCAGATATAAGTGCCGATAGGCATTTCAGATATAGTTGCCGATTGGCATTTTAAAAATAGGTGCCGATAGGCATTTCAGATGTAGTTTCCGATAGGCATTTCAAAAATAGGTGCCGATAGGCATTTCAGATATAGGTGCCGATAGGCATTTCAAATATAGGTGCTGATAGGCATTTCAGATGTAGTTTCCGATAGGCATTTCAAAAATAGGTGCCGATAGGGATTTCAGATATAGGTGCCGATAGGCACTTTAGATATAGTTGCCGATTGGCATTTTAAAAATAGGTGCCGATAGGCATTTCAGATATAGAAGCCGATAGGCAGTTCAAATATAGGTGCCGATAGGCATTCCAGATATGGTTGCCAATAGGCATTTCAAATATAGGTGCTGATAGGCATTTCAGATGATGTTTTCGATAGGCATTTCAAAAATAGGTGCCGATGGGCATATCAGATATAGGTGCCGATAGGCATTTCAGATATAGAAGCCGATAGGCATTTTAAATATAGGTGCCGATAGGCATTCCAGATATGGTTGCCGATAGGCACTTCAAATATAGGTGCTGATAGGCATTTCAGATGTAGTTTCCGACAGGCATTTCAAAAATAGGTGCCGATCGGCATTTCAGATATAGGCGCCCATAGGCATTTCAGATATAGTTGCCGATTGGCATTTTAAAAAAAGGTGCTGATAGGCATTTCAGATATGGGTGCCGATAGGCATTTCAGATATGGGTGCCGATAGGCATTTCAGATATACTTGCCGATTGGCATTTTAAAAATAGGTGCCGATAGGCATTTCAAATATAGGTGCCGATAAAACATTCCAGATATCTTTGCCGATAGGCATTTCAAATATAGGTGCTGATAGGCATTTCAGATGTAGTTTCCGATAGGCCTATCAAAAATAGGTGCCGATAGGCATTTCAAATATAGGTGCCGATAGGCATTTCAGATATAGTTGCCGATTGGCATTTTAAAAATAGGTGCCGATAGGCATTTCAAATATAGAAGCTGATAGGTATTTCAAATATAGGTGTCGATAGGCATTTCAGATATAGTTGCCGATAGGCATTTCAAATATAGGTGCTGATAGGCATTTCAGATGTAGTTTCCGATAGGCCTATCAAAAATAGGTGCCGATAGTCACTTCAGATATAGGTGCCGATAGGCATTTTAGATATAGTTGCCGATTGGCATTTTAAAAAAAGGTGCCGATAGGCATTTCAGATATAGATGCGGATAGGCATTTTAAATATAGGTGCCGATAGGCATTCCAGATACGGTTGCCGATAGGTATTTCAAATGTAGGTGCCGATAGGCATTTCAGATAATATCTGAAATGCCTATCGGCACCTATTTTTAAGATGCCAATTGGCAACTATATTATAGTTGCCAATTGGCATCTTAAAAATAGGTGCCGATAGGCATTTCAGATATAGAAACCGATAGGCATTTCAAATATAGGTGCCGATAGGCATTCCAGATATGGTTGCCGATAGGCATTTCAAATATAGGTGCTGATAGGCATTTCAGATGTAGTTTCCGATAGGCATTTCAAAAATAGGTGCCGATAGGCATTTCAGATATAGGTGCCGATAGGCATTTCAGATATAGTTGCCGATTGGCATTTTAAAAATAGGTGCCGATAGGCATTTCAGATGTAGTTTCCGATAGGCATTTCAAAAATAGGTGCCGATAGGCATTTCAGATATAGGTGCCGATAGGCATATCACATATAGTTGCCAATAGGCATTTAAAATATAGGTGTCGATAGGCATTTCAGACATAAATGCCGAAAGGCATTTCAGATATAGGTGCCGATAGGCATTTCTGATGTGGTTGCCGATAGGCATTTCTAATATAGGTGCTGATAGGCATTTCAGATGTAGTTTCCGAAAGGCATTTAAAAAATAGGTGCCGATAGGCATTTCAGATATAGGTGCCGATAGGCATTTCAGATATAGTTGTCGATTGGCATTTTAAAAATAGGTGCCGATAGGCATTTCAGATATA